>JAKMXC010000046.1:0-175735 GCA_025328345.1 Colletotrichum sp. SAR11_59
GGGGGGGGGGGAAATTAAAAAGTTTAAATAGTATTATTAGTTGTTGTTTAGAAAAGATCCTTGATTTAAGTTCTAGTTATAATAGAAATAAAAATAGGGGTAAGTAGAGGGTAAGTAGGGGTTTAGTAGGGGAACAAAAAGACGTATAAAAAAAACAAAAAAAGATAGCGCGTAAGTAGAAAAAATAACGTGAGAAAGTTAAAGAGGGAAGAAAAAGAGGAAGTTCTTAAAAAGTAAAAATTTAGAAGGATAACTGCTAGAAAGGTAGTTCTATATAAGCTTATAACTAATAACCTTTAATAACTTATATAATTATATTATTTAACTTTATAAATAAATAATACTTAAAGTATTACTTAAGAGGTATTAACACCTTAATAGTAGTATAAAAAAGCAAATAATTTAATTATTCTTAGAGCTTTTATAACTATACTAGTAGTATAAACTTATAAGTAAGTAGTATAGACTTAAAAAGTAAGTAATATAAACTTAATATAACTACTTTACTAGTATAAATTAAGTAAAAAGTAAGTTAAGTAATATATATTATATACTTATAGTAGTTTAAAGTTATATACTTTAATTACTTTAATAAGTAAAGAGAAAAAGTAATTATAATAGAAAAAAAGAAACTATTAATAAAGAAAGATAAAAAAGTAGTAGTAAAATACTTAAAAGTAACTAGAAGATAGTTAGTAAGTTAAAAGAAGATTTTAGTTTAAAATATAAATAAAAAAACTTATAATAAAGAACTTATAGCTAATATAAAGAAAGAAGTATAAAGAGTATTTAGAGGAGTACTTCTAAATATTTAGCTATCTATAGATAAAAAGAAGTAACTTTAGAAATAACTACTTAGTTTCTAAATAAAGTAAAAGCTTAGAAAATATTAATTTAAAAGAACTAACTAAGGAAATAGTTATCTTAATAAAGTATTATAACTAATTTAAGTCTTCTAAGTTTAAACTTTTTATACTAATCCTTAATAGGATTACTAAAAGTACTTTAAATAAACTATAAATAAATAAGAAATCTAAGGATTAGATTTTAGAAGAAGGAGATTATATTATAAATAGGAATAGGAGAACTAATAAAGTACTAAAAGTATACTAAGTAAACTACTATAGATTAAATTATAGTTATCCTTAGTAAAGATTTAAAGGTCCTCTTATATAAATCCTTAGTAGGGTAGGTTTAAATAAAAGTTATAACTTATACCTAAGGGGTAATTAGTAACTCTAGTACTCTGCGCGGAACCTAATCTAATAACAACGAAATAAGCAACGTCGATAATTAGTAGAGTTCCAGCGCTGCAGCCGCAGCATCACCTATGTGTACCCATGCAGTCATCTTGTACTATATTAAGAACCAACGAAATCCAGACAATTTATCAAGTCAATTGGTTACGCTGAAGCCTGATTGAGAAGCCCACCCCATAGAATTCTCTTCTTCCCCCATTTCTACCGACTGTGTTCTTTGCGCATCCCTTTCATTCTTCAGTCTCTTTCGTTCAGGTTAGGGTTACTCCTTTACCCGGTCTTTTGTTGTAGGAGGCATCCGTTGTTCTCTTGCAAGCCTGCGCCGCACAATGGAAGAACTACGGTCATCCATGCAGTCCGACGACACTTTGAGATCTGAGATCAGTAGCCTGAGCAGTCCATCAATCTGCGATGATTCAATAATTGAAGAGCAGACCGAGCTCTTCCGGGACAGCAAAACCTCCGAGGTTGAAGAACCTCTGAAAGAAGGCTGGACTGACGAGGACCACACGGCTTCTCACAGCCAACTACCAACCGAGGAGAAGAAAGACAATGTGTCGATTGAGACGTCGGAGCTGATCTGCGATGACACAGTCTTTCCTCTTCATCGCAGCAAATGGGCAGCAATTGATTCGTTCAGCATCTGTATCCTGGGCGTCGGAACCTCCCTCATCATCGGAGTCCTCATCTTTCTGAGCTACATTTGGAACGGTTCCATGCGGGCCATGGCTGGAGATAACATGGAGGAATCCTTTTGGAGTCAAATCGTGTTCTCCGACTGGACCTCTAGGACCGTCACCGTCGCTGCTGCTATTCTACGTATCTGTCTCTCCCTTCAGATGGGCGTGTTCACTGCGATGATAGCGTCTCTCATGATTGAGAAGTCTGGCGTTCCCCTCAACGTCGCTCCATCGATCGCTTTATTACGAGCAATGCCAGCATCACCCTGGTCGTTATTCAGCTGGACAGCCCTTTCGAATCCATGTCGCGATGCCATCATATACAAGATCGTCATTGAAATATCGGTGCTTTTAGCAATCACGTCTCAGTTCGCCTCGACAGCGCTGCTCACCGACTTTTCCATGGTCAACGTCACTGGTTCCTGCACGACGTCCGAAATATCGTACGCCGAGAAGCCGTACCTTGGTTACGTGATGAAGGCTTCTAAAGCGTGGAGTATGCAGCCGGGGACATATTCACGCTTTGCAGAGAAAAGGATAGATCTCAAAGAGTCGCGATCCGAATCAGGAACGGACTATGAAGACACTGGTCCTGTTACTCGCGCGATCTTGCCGTTCTTCAGCGAGTCGCAACGAACCGGTTTACGAAGATATGATGGGCCCGCCGCCGTCCTCAATTCCAGAGTATTCTGCATGCTGCCTGTCGTCCGCAACCTCACGTTCGAGTTTCCATTCCGGCACCTTCTGAACACGACCGACACCTTTGGATACCATAGCGAGTTTCTAATACAGGGAGAATTCGGTTTAGAAGGTCCCTTCGCTCAGGTATCCAAGTCTCCCTGGGATCGCACCTGGTCTTTCAACTGCATAGTGTCCGCTGGCAAAACGGCCAAAAGCGCAGCGGAGCCGAGACCAACAGATGAACTAGAGAATTTCTCGATCTGTTCAATATTTCCCCCCAACGCAGGCGAACCTTTCCTCCCTGTCGATTTTGTTCACCGCTCCCCCCCGCCTACATCATTTTCCAATTTGTTCCTCATGTTCAAGAGTACCGGCACCGAGGATCAATGGATCGAAGCGTTGCAAAACAATACATTTGCCAACAAATCCGACTCCCAAAATTACGAATGGGCCGTGAATGCCGAAGACTGGAAAGGAAGTAATGACGGAATATGGGCAGTCATTCGTGCACCTCAAGATCTTCGCCGGGCCAAGAATCCAAGTAATGTTGGCATTTCGATGAGTGCGTGCTTTGCACATCTTGACGGTGACTTGAAGAATGTCAGCGTGTCCAGCAACGCCAATGGGGTTGAGGCACCTGGATGCCTGGAATTAGACAACATCACGATCCGATACAACACGGATGCTATCCGAAAGCAGTACATATAGTCGACCAACATGTCTGCTGATGCAAGGGGCATACTGACGCTCGACTCGCAAAAAGTCCTCGGGGAATCTGTGCTTTCCTCGTCAACAACGTCTACGATATCTTTCCGCGGAGTTGCTGCTGGGCTTCCCTTATTCAATACGCAGCCTTGTGCTGCTCTTGGAGTTGATGGGAACACATGACGCGCTGTACACTACGCCCATGCTGCCCTCTTCCAGGACGTCATGAAACAAACGGGAAGGCTTACGGAGGCCTTACAGGCGATCTTAATGGTTACGCAGCAGATGGAATACTATGAGTGGTCTCGGAGCTTCACTCAGCGTGCGTCGGGCTCATACATAATAGCCGAGGGAAAGTCGATACCCGTGCGATGGATATGATTCAGCGTGGTAGTCAGCATCATCTGTATCCACTTCATTCTACTCATCATCACGACGGCACTATTCCTATACTTTACGGAAGCAACATGTTTAGGAAATATTTGGATGTCTCTGAGTCAAGTCGTGTCCGGTGAGACCGCAGACATTATCCAGAGTTCGACGTATCGAATGGATAGCGAGATCAAGAAGGTCATTCAAGAAAGAACGCCGTCGACAAGAGGTATAAGGCCGAGGCACAGAGTCAGAGTGACGAAGAATGAGGAGAGTGGGAGGGACGAGTTGTTGTCTTTTTGAGCACCCGAGACCATTGATTCCAGGTTGTGTATAGCACTGAGGCAAAGACAAAGCTCTTGGACTATTTACCGCTACTCGCCTCCTGGGAGCCACTTTCTACCAGTCTTCCGTACCTCGCCCTTGCTCCCAGACAGCACCAACAGATGATCGTCTTGTCCATATCAGGCTCCCCTTCTGAAATTCGACGCTCCATTCAGCTTTCTCCCCAGCTTTGATAGTAAAGATCTTCGGTAAATTCGGGCTTTTGACAACGGCAATGTCCGAAGTTTTGGTTTTCATAACAACAGGAGAGGAATATATGACGGAGAAAAGAGTCTGAGCTGCTGGAAACGCCTGCCAACGCCAATGAACGGCACCTTTGTGATCGAAGGTTTCTTGGAAAACGGCTTTTGCGATGCTCGAGCTCGTCAGTGTTATCATAAGGTTGTGGGCCATTCCATCCACAGCATCTTGCCCGTTATTCATGCCTACATCGTGCATAGCTTGTAGAACCATGGCGCTTGCGTCACCTATGCTATTAATTCCTTCGTTAACAGGAAGACTTTGAATTGAAGCGCTTAGAAGGCGTTGGACCTTGACCTCTTCTGTTCCGCCGAAGCTGTGCTTGTTGCCTTCGTCCAATGGGGAGGTGGGATAGATGATGT
Source organism: Colletotrichum sp. SAR11_59 (assembly GCA_025328345.1). Classification (NCBI taxonomy): domain Eukaryota; kingdom Fungi; phylum Ascomycota; class Sordariomycetes; order Glomerellales; family Glomerellaceae; genus Colletotrichum; species Colletotrichum sp. SAR11_59. The sequence continues at coordinate 4,645 of JAKMXC010000046.1, forward strand.
TCCCGCTGTCGCCATTAGACCATTCCATGTCACCGTTGAGGCATACGAGACATAGCCGGTGCCTTGGACAGAAAAACAATATGAGAAATTTCAAGAGCTCGCTTATGTACAAAATATGCCTCAAAGATACTCCTGGCCACCCTCTATTTGCTGCTGCACTCCTCCCTGAAGACGCATTGGAATCCGTCGGCGGCGCAGCAAAAGTTAGGAGGCTTGCACTGTCCCTCTTTGCCTTGCGCATCCTTGCAGGCCACTGAGAAAAGTCAACACTGGACGTGTCTTTGTGGTGAATGTGGGACGCATAACTTACTTGTGACCGACAAGACGGAGGCGAGGACAACGAGGATGGAAGTCTTGAACTGCATGGTGATTTGGAAAAAAGGGTCGCCGGGACGGAGAAATTTAAGTAAGGCGTCTAGCGCGGTTGGTAGTTTGTTTATGTGGATGATTTGATGGTTGGATTGATGATCTTCTGGAACAAAATCGAAGAAAGCTGGGGACTTTTATATTCATTTCAACTCATTGAGTAATGCTGTTGACCATATTTCAGAAACTATGAGGTTGCAGCAAGCTGCAAGCGACCGCTTAAGGGCAGGGGCGTGACGCAAACCTTGAGCTCCATTCCGATTTCATGGAACGAACGCCTCGTACTGCCACGTCGGCCCCAAAGTCCGTGAGCGAAACCGAGCTGCATCGCATGGTTGATAAGGCTATATTCTTCTAGTAATGAGGTAGTTTCATACAGAAGGCAAGCTAGGCCGCCAATATTCTATGGTTCTCATGGTATCGGTATGGTTGGTTCGTCTCTATCGGACAAAAGCATGGGTGCGACGTCGTGTTCCCCCAGAACCAAGCGACCGGGCCCGGCTGTGAGTAAGGCGAAAGCTGAAAAAGCCACAGCGCCAAGCAACAGAATCAATGACCTGCAACAGGAGTAGAAAGAATTGGATTTTATGTCACGCAATGACGATGCACACGCCAGATAGCACAGAATGAGTTTTGCTGTCTTACTTCCATCCAACTGCTGCGAAACCTTTCGCCATATTCTCGTTAATACTCAGTACACGTACCCGGGCTCGCTTGGCTATCCGGAGCTATCCAGTGCCTAAAAGTTCAGAAGTTCTTCGCGGTAAACAGTTATTTAATCATGCTATTTGACACCAGGGCCTCCTGTGAGCTGTGCGCAACCTGACACACGTCACATCTGTTTCCGCTAAACGGTGAGGCCGGATCCCCTGTTGATAGTGAAGCCCTACGCTGTAATAGCTCCCCGCATGGAGAACCAAGATCAACTCTATGCCGTGTCACCCGGGCGTAAGCAAGAGGCTTCCACTGCAGCCAACTATTCGATGCCTTCGGAAATTCTCATGTCCAGGTTCTCCAATAAATTTGAAGCTCTCATGTCCTTTTGACATGATGTTGTTTTAGAAGAAAGTGAGATACTTGATTCAAAGGCGGGCGTATTCATGACTCAATCAACCCCGGCCCCCATTACTCTTATCCCCGAGGCATCTCCTGCGACTTCATACTCGCCAACTCCACCATCACAACAAGCCTGCATACCACAGATGATGCAAAGAACCTCATGATCACCCTGATAGCATCGCCTGGGGACAGGAACAAGATGGACGAGAACCACCCTGTGCCCAAAATGATGTGAAACGCGGCAAAAAACGAGCCAACGCCGAACAACACGGCAACCCACGGCTCGAACTGTGGTACCTCAGCGACTTTCAGCGACGGGTGCCGAAGTCCCGGGGTGAGCTCTCTCAACATGAATTTCGAGACTGACGTCCCGCTGTTCTGCCGTGAGAATGTTCCGGACGGGGAAGCCCACTCGGCCCGCGGCGGGAGCGGGGTCCACTGCGCATCGTCGGGACCCTCCGGACCCGCGTCAACGGGGTGGACAGAGGTTGTGCCCGTGCGGTTGCGGATATGCTTCGCGATCGCGGAGAATTGGAAAGGTATTGCGACGAGGAGGAAGATGAAGGTGACCGAGAGGACCCAGATGAGCGGGAAGAACCAGATGTTGCATTGGAAGCTCATGACGGTGTAATCGCCAACACGCACCGCCAGGTTGATGACATTGAACACCGCAGCCCCGATGAACAGGTACTCCGCAATGCTGACGACTACGCCCCATCTTGAGCTGCGGATTCTGGGTATGAAGCGCTCGCCCTGTACCATGGATAAGATGTCGGCTGGGGTTTCGATGTGGAAAAGGCGATCCAGGCAGAAGGCTGTGCTGCCCAAGGCGATGAGAATGGCAAGGAGGGGACGACGTGCGGAGAGGAGGGTGAGTTGGGTCATGGAGGGACCCATCATCGATAGCATTGAAGGCAGGATGCCGAGGAAAATGGCAGCCGATGCGATTTTCGCCTTCGTGGACTCGGAGGTTTCGGCGAGGATGCAGTCGAGATGAAGATCGCAGGTTCGAGTATTCAGGTTGCGGTAGTCCGCGATGTAGGCATTGAGGGTTTCATTGCAAACGCCAGTCGATATGTTTTGGAGTCTGGGGCCGAAGGTGCTGAACCAGTCCTGGAAGCGAACAGGGTTCCCGATTGCGAGATGAGACATTGCTGTGTTCGTCTAAGGCAACGGCCTAAGAACATAATGAACGAGTGAAAGAGAGCGACTGAAAGCCAGTCAAGCATGGTATGTGATGGTTACACGTTCTTATACAAGAGACAGCGCATCTTGGCGAAGTAGTTAAATGAGGTGGTGAGGCCTGGGTTCAGCTTCAGCTGACATCAAAAGTTCCTCGAGTAATCAAACCTGCCGTGGATGTCAGCCTCAGCATAAGTAGTCATCAGGGGCGATTACGAGCGATGAGTCTTGACTGCAACTCTGGAGTGTGGTGTGATTCCTCAACGTCGATTGGATTGGATGTTGCAACGACCTTGCTGATTGGGCCCGTCGTAGCTGCAACCCCATTTGTAGAGACTCGGGCCATCCAAGTCTTACGTGCATGAGCTCGTAGACCGGGTACGGTAGCCGCAAGCGATGACAAAGGCTCACCATAAATAGACCTGCTGCAGAGTCAGCTTTCGCTTGAGAATTGCGAGACGGTAGTCGGCCAGGCCCAGGCCCAAGGCCCGAATCCCAGCCCAAATCCCGCCTTTACGTAAGGGATCAGCCACACTACTTTATAGCTAGCCGCGCCTGGCGCTTGTAGCTAGATTAATTAAGCTACTTTACGCAGGTTATAAGCCCTCTATATACCTAAATCTATCTACTAAATAGTGAGGTTATTCCTAAGTAGCTATTAAGACTCTAACTTTATAGTCTAATAATTACTATAGGGTAATTAATAGATTACTAAGCTATTAGAAGTAATACTTCTAAGTAGAGAGTATAACTATTATAATATATATCCCCTACTTATAAAATCTCTTTAACTTTTAAGCTACTAAAGTTAATAATTATTTAATAATTGCTATAGTTATATAGTGATAACTACTTAATAACTATCTAATAATTACTTATAATTACTACTTAAACCTCTCTTAAACTACTAAATCGATTAAATAAATTAATATATCCTTAACTAGTAATCTAGCTTTATCTTCTTCTAGCTCTACTAGAAGGGGATTATATTAGTCTAGCCTTCCCCCCTCTTCTACTATAAACCTTATAGCTAAAGTAGCTATATAGAAAGTAGCTAGTAAGAGACTAGATCTAAGAAGTCTAATATATAATATTATCTTTAAGCTAACTAAAGCTATAAGCTTTAAGCTATAGGAGATTAACTTTAAGACTACCTTTAAAGTAATAAGATTACTCTTCTATTTAATAGATAAAAGAATATTAAATAGATATAATAGGGATATAGTTTTTAAAGAAGATAAGGTAGTAGTACTTAAAGATCTAAGCTCTTTAAGTAATCTAATATTTATAGGTTTTATACTTATTAGATAGTTATTTATAGAGAAGATCTAATATAATCTCTTAGAAGAAATAATTAATAATAGTCTTTCTATTATAGCTTTAGCCTTCTATATCTTTATTAAGACTAAAGAATATACCTAGAAGTTTAATAAACTAACTATAAGTAAAGTTTATAATAACTAGAATAGAATAACTAGAGTTAACTATAGTAATACTAAGGATTTTATATAAGATCTTTACTTAACTTTTAATAAACTAAATAGTTCTAATATAAGCTTATTAACTATAGCTTTTATTTATAGACTTATCTAAGGTTTTAGACGTTTTAATTAAGTTAAAGCAGACGCTATAGAGAATAACTTTATTATAAGGATTTAAAGCTATAATAACTTCTTATAAGAACTTAGAGGTCTAGGTGAAAAGGAATAATATAAATAAGCCTCTTAAGGTATTAAGGCTCTATTAAATAAGAAGAAGTTTACTATAAAGAAGTAAGCTTAAACACTTAGGTCTAAGAATATAGAGTAATAAGATCCTTATATCTCCTATAATATTAAGTATCCTAAGGACCTTTATAGGTATAAGATATATAACTACTATTATAGAAAGATAAGTTTATGCTTTAATAAGTATAGTAAATACTCCCTTAAGTACTATAAGTACTATACTTTATTATATAATAAGTTTAAATATATTAATAAACTATAAACTTAGTAATTAATAACTTAAGTATCTACTTTAGTATTTACTTTAGAAAGTTAAACTTAAGATAGTATCTTTAGAAACTTTAGTATTAAATAGGATATTAACTAATAATCTAAGGTTTATATTAATACCTTAATAGCTTAAGCTTAGAAGAGGACCCTTCTACTATTCCTAGTAGATAACTTTAAAGTATTTAGTCTATACTTTAACCTTCAATCTCTTACTAGAGATCTATATAAAGTTAACTATATATAGAGAATTAAGAAGTAACTAATAAAGAGATCTAAACCCTCTATCTATAATTTTACTAGTTAAACTACTAAAATAGAGACTAATAGTTTCTTTATATATAGTACTATTAAAAAAGCTAATAAAGAAGAAATTAATAGCTAGAAAGCATAACTAAGCTAATATATTATATCTATAGCCTCTATTAAGAGGATAGACTCCTTTATACTAGATATTAACGCTAGTAGGTATATCTTTAATAATCTCTCTATCTTTAAAGACCTTTAAGATCTCCTTTAAAGATTAACTATAAACTATATAAGTAGAAAAGACTAAATTAGCTAAGCTATTAGTATAGCTAAAGTAGTTACTACTAAGCTAAGTAGTAAAAAGACTACTTTCTAACTATATAGTATACTCTATAAACCTTATAATATAGTATAAATTATTAATATTAATCTTCTTTAGAAAATAGATATCTATTTTAATAGTTTAGATAATACTTTAGTTTATAAAGATATATCTAAAGCTATTACTAACTTTAAATAGGATATATAAGTCCCTTAGCTTTAGATCTATCCCTCTAACTAGAGTAATAAATTTAGCTTTCTTAGGTTAGATTACTAAACTTTTTACACTTATCTAGGGTATCTATTTAGAGAGATAACTATTACTACTATAAGAGATACTAATATAAATCTCTTTAGAATACCTCTTATAAGATAAAGTATTATATCTACCTTATAGTAAAGTTAATATAACAGCTTAGTAATAGATAATAAGAACTACTAACCTAAACCTTCTAAAAACTTTAGATTAATTTTCTAAAACTAACTCTATAAAGCTTTAGAGGTATTATTTATAGCCTCTATATTATAGAAATCTTCTTAACTTATAGATAGTTCTAAGCATTTAAATTAAAGAAAGATATAGCTATTTAGCTATAAAGCTAGTTTCTAAAGAAGATTATAGTAATAAATAGTATTATTTACTTCTCTAAAGTTATTATAGATAATAATATAGCTCTTCTTAGAGTAATAGAACCTTTTACTTAAAAGTAAGGTTTCTATCTAGAAACTATAGCACCTCACTCTTATTAGTAAAATAGGGGGGTAGAAAGCTCTAGTAAAGCTATATAGTAAAAAGTATAAGTAATATATATAGAAGCTAGCCTTCTTAAGTCCTTTTAATCTTAGTTAATAAAGACTTCTATAGAAATTAGAAATCTACTATCTAATAGTAAAGGTAATATTAATCCTTATAAAAAACTAATAAATACTTTTAATATATCTCCTACTATAAGAAAACTATATATATATCACCTCTACTACTAAAGCTACTAAACTTATATCTATATTCACCTAGATAGCTATCTATATATAAAAAAGTAGAAGATAAAGTTTAAAGCTAAACTTAGAAGATTTATAGGATATAATAGCTTTTATAGTAATATCTTCTATATCTTTATTAAAAAAACTAATAATATTTAATAAGTGAGGGATATAATATTTAAAGAAAATAAAGGGGAACTCTCTCTAGTTAAATTTAATAACTTATAGCTAAGAGAAGAAGTTAAGCTAGAGACTTATAAGTATAGTAATAAGTTACTAACTATAGCCTATAAAGCTAAGGTTTAGTTTTATAAACTAAATATTAAGTTATACTATTATCTTTATTCTACTAAAAGAGAATAACTATAAGAAGAGGTAGGTAATTTATACCTAAAAGAAGCTTAAGAATTAGAAAGTAATAAAGAATAAGAATAGGAAAATAAGCCTCTTTAGGTAGAAGTTAGTAGTAAAAGGGGTAGATTACTAACCTTAGATCTAAAATTATACTTACTAATACTAGATACTAATACTATAAATATATAGGTATAATTAATACTAAAAGGAGTTTCTTCTCTATAATAAAATAATTAATATACTCTTTTAGAGTAATATTCTCTTACTACTCCTCTAAGATAGAGATCTCCTACTATACCTTAGCGATAATAATTATAAGCTATAGCTCTATAATAATATAGCTCTCCTAATATTTTACTTTAAATTCCTCGCTTAATATAAAGAAAACTAAGGGGAAGATTAAGGGGTAGTAGTAGAGGTTTTATCCTTATAAGATTACTAAGAGTAACTACTTCTTCTTCTAGTTAAATAACCTAAATACTTAGAACCTAAGTACTATATAACATAAAGAGGTTTAATAAGGAATTTAATAAAATAGAAGCTATAGAGATTAACCTAATTAATAATAAAATAGACTAAGAACTAGTTACTTTTACTTTTTTAACGTCTAACTTATTATAAGCTTTTAGTTTAGAGATTTACTTACTTATAACTTTTAAGAAATAAGATATAATAGAAGAGGGACCTCTAAAGTTAGCTATCTTTAATACTATAAAGACTTAAGTTAATAACTTATAAGGGATAGATTACTAGTAGCTTAAAGAGCTCTTAGATAGCCTTAAATATCTCTTAAGTAAATAGATATATAATAAGAAAGTTACTATAGATAGAAGACTAGATAAAGTTAAAATAAGATAGGTTATTTATAGTAACTTTTAAGATAAAGATAATAAGATAGTTTATACTACTATTACTAATCTTATTACCCTATAAGTCTTTTTACTAATTATAGTACTTAAAGATCTAGAACTTTACTAGGTTAATATAGTTATAGCTTTCTTAAATACCTTTATAAGAGATTAAGATATCTTTATTACTTAACTTTATAGGTTTAACGATAGATCTAGCTAGTTTTATAGATTAAAAAAAGCTCTCTATAGACTAAGAAAATCTCCTCTTCTCTAGTATAAGTAAATTATTACTATCCTTAAATAATTAAGGTTTAATCTACTCCTAAAAGAACCCTATATTCTTATTAATAAGGATAGCGTTATAGTATTACTTTATATTAATAATATACTTATTACTATACTAAATATTAAGTAAGTTAATAACTTTAAAGATAACTTATATAACTTCTTTTAGATTAAGGATTTAAGCGAGGTATAATAATTCCTTAAGTTTAAGATTATTTACTACTATAAAATAGGACGACTTTAGATCTTATAGGCTAAGTATATTAATAATATACTAATAGAGAAAGGTATTACTAGATATAACTAAGTACTTTACCCCCTTAGTAATACTTAGCTACTAGAGATTATAGAATAATATAAAATACCTACTAAGATATATAAATATTAAAGCGATCTAGGTAAGTTATAGTAGATTATAAATAGTATATAACTAGATATTACGACGCCTATAGGTAGGGCTACTAGAGATTAATAACATACCTCTAAAAAGTATAATAAACTACTAAGATTAATATAGAAATATCTTTATAGCTTATAATAACTAGTACTCTACTTTAGTAGTCTAAGTTACTCTATTAATAACCTTAAATTATTAGCATTTTATAATACTAGCTAGTCTAATTATAAAAGAATAAGTAAGTTAATTGCTAGTTATATAGTTATATATAGAGGAGCACTAATTACTTAGAAATTAGTATTATAATTATTTATAGCTATATTAATATATAAAGCTAAGTAGATAAATCTAATACTTAGAGGGAAAGCTCTACTATATATTATAGATCTCTTTAAAAGGATAAATATCTCTATTTAATTACCCCTCTAAGTATATATAGATTTTATAAATACTCTTAATAATTATCTATTAAGTAAATAGTTACTTAAATTACGCTATATTAAGATTAAGTATTACTAGATTATTAATAACATTAGTAATAAAGACTTTAAGATTAACTATATCTTAACCTATAAGATAGTTACTAATAGCCTTACTAAACTACTAATAGTAGAGAAATATTACGATTTTATTAGAATATTAGGTTTATCTAAACTACCTATAACTAACGATAAGTCTTAATCTAAGGATAATATCTTAAAACTTAATCTTAATTAAGTCCTTTCTATTTACTTATTTCTTTTATATATAATAACTTTATTCCCTTATATCTTACTAACTAATCGACTTTTATAGTTAGACTTTATATTATTTTAATCGCCTTAAATCGCTCTTTTTAATAATTAAATTACTAACTATAAAAGTCTTCTATATAAGAAGTTATTTAATAATAAAGGCTTAGAAAGTAATTAAAAACTTTAACTTCGCTAAGTTATAAGTTTATCGCTAAATTAGATATCTTAGTTAGTATTTCTCTAAGTTATAACTATATTAAGTTTAACTAATAAAACTTAATTAACTTTAGACTTAGATAAAATTAATATAAGTTTAAAGTTTAAAAGAGCAAAAGATTAATTAACTAAGCTTTAAAAGTATTATAAGAAAATTAATCTTTAAAGTAATATTAATTAAGAACTATTATATTTAATACCTAACTTAATATAATTAGTAGATTAGAGGAGAAGTATTATAAAATTAATTAATAACTTAAGGATTACTATTTTTAGAGAAAGAGAACTACTTAGAATATAAAATCTAGGATTAAACTAGAGAGAATAGTTTTTAGACTTATTTAAGTTAAAAGTTAACTCTATAAAGAGGTTTTAAATAGTAAACCTCTAAGTTACTAGCTTAGAGACTTAATTTAAGTAAAAAGTAGAGAATAATACTAACTATACTAAGTAACTATCTAATCGTTTTTATAAAGATAACTTAAGTAGTAATTCTAATATTAATTAGCTATATAAAAACTAGAGGGGGTTAGAAGGTATTTTAGAGTTAAGATAGGATAATAATAATAATATAGAAAGGTAGGAACAATATATAGAAGTAAGAATAACATAAAACTACTATACGATTAATTAAATTACCGCTTTAGGATAGGAATAGCTTTACTTAAAACGCTAGAGGCGTTAGCCGAAAGGGGGGTGTGAGATAGTAGTCGGCTAGGCCTAGGCCTGAGGCCTAAATCCTGGCTTGAATCCCGCCTTTACGTAAGGGATCGGCCACACCACTTTGTAGCCAGCCGCGCCTGGCGCTCGTAGCTAGATTAATCAAGCCACTTCACGCAAGAATCAACTGCTATCAGAACTTGGCATTACCGGGAAATCTGAGCCGGGGAGGCTTGACCGTGTGGTTGAGAAGCCAGACGTGTCGCGTGCTGCATGAGCATATGCCTGTGTCAAAGACTTTTATTCATCAATCTGTATCTACCAACTTGCGGGTATCTGTTCTTTCCTCTCGTGCGAAATGCCATCTAGTACCAAACGCCAAAAGCCATTCTGAAGGGTCCGTCGCCTCCCAAACCCAGTGTCTCTAGTCAAAGCCAATCATCATCAACGCCCAAGGTCTTCATTCAAGCGTTCTCGTTGCGGGTGCCCCAGGCCTCGGTGCTCAGGGTGAGCCAAGAGTAGACGTCGACAACCGGGTAGCAGATGTCAAGGAGAATGGCAGCACCAAGGTGACCCTCAGCCCAAGGGTAGCGGCGAACAAAGTCGCGGTAAGTGGCGATCATGGACAAAAGGTACCACAAGCCAACGAAGTAGCTGGTAAATTATGTCAGTCTCTGATCACGTTGGGAGAGGTTGGTGCTACTCACGCGACGGGCGACTTCTGGTACACGCCAACGATGAAGGCGATGATATGGACCCAAGCGATGATGGGGCGAAGAAGGCGCTCGACGAGCTTGCGAGCCATGTAGGGGTGCTTCCTACGAAGCTATCAGTACAACATCATGGGTATTGCGGGGAACGAGACGTACTTGTAAAGCTGGAGAAGACCAGGCTTGTAGACGACAGTAACCAGGAAGGACTGGATGGCGTTGCGCTGCCAGCGAACCATCTGACGCAGGAGGGCGCTGTCGCGCATGACAAGGGTGGTAATCTCTGCCTCGGGAGCGTTCTGGATAGACATCTTCCATCCCTCGGTGAGAAGCCAGCGGGTGATGAAGACGTCATCGCCCGTGTTCTGACGCTTGCCGCACCAGTACTCGTGGGTGATCTCGTACTGGAAACGAGGGTCCTGGGCGATCTCGGCGCGCATCATCAGGGTGCGACCGACGAGGCAGAAGACGCTACCATCTGCGGCGAATCGGACAGCCTGGACATTGTTCTGGTTCTCAAGAGAACGGAGAGAGGCAACCTCCCAAGGGGTGATGACATTGGGGTTGCGGCGGGCCGCGGGGATGTGGGCACTGGAAACCTGGTGAGAAAGGATGACAGAAGATGAAGAAGCGATTCAGACATACCTCTGCTTGCCAACAGCACCACCGACCTTGGGGTCCTCGAAGGGAGCCAGAAGGTGGGGAAGAACCTGGTACTTCCAGAAGGCATCGTCATCGACCAGCGCGAGAATCTTGCCCTTGGCGTGCTTGATGCCAACAAGCAGCTGCTCCCGCTTGTTGGCAACATCAGCAGTCATGAGGCTGATGCGCTCATCTCCCTCAGTAACCACAGGGCGAACCAAGTCGTAGACGTGCTGGAGGTCGCGCTCAATGGTCACGATAATGGTCTCCTTGGGCTGGTTGGCGAGCCACAGCCGCAGGCAATCGGTGAATTCGTCGGGAGTGTTGATAGTGGGAACAATGATGCTGACATCACTGCTGTTGTAGGTAGGCTCATTGGGGAGAGGAATGGGCGTGCAGGCCTCTGCGAGACGCTTGGTCTTGTCCTCCTCTAAGAGGTAGAACATCCTGTGAACAAGCAAGTGAGTCTAGGGAAGGCGCGCCGGAAGAGGTGAGGGGAAACTTACCAGAGCCCGCCAAGGGTATAACTGGCCATAGTGGCGACCATGATTGTGTTGGTGGATGTTGGTGTGTGTCTTTGTCTTGAGATTGTGGTTTGTGAGTTGTATGGGAGAGATTTGTTTGTTGTGGTGGTTTGTGGGAGAAGAAGTTTTGGGTGGTGACTGCGACGCGAATTATTTTATTGAGAGAGTGGTGAGTCTGAAAATTCACCGCGTGGGGCAGGGTGAGGTGAAAGAAATCTCTGTTCAGACGGCTCTCACTTTCCAGGAAGGAGAGGTGCGCAAAGAGGAAGGAACGAACCCAGTGCCTAGAGTGAACAACCTATATGTGGTAAATCAAGTGAAAGGATGACAATCTTTTGCAGAGTTCTGGGTGATTCCACGTGGTCTTCAAATCTTTGCTTGAATTCTGGATAGTTGAAAGTTGTAATCATTATTTGGCTTTGACAGGTTGATAAAAGTGAAGGCATCTCCATTTTGACCCTGCAAGGTATCATCAAGTGTGGAGATATTGGACATGGTGCCGGAGCTTTCGACGGGTCATCAAGCAGATCAATCTTTGCAATACTTGAGAAAAATTGAGAATTGTCCGATGGTCTTCCGGTAGACAGTGAAAATGTTAATTGGTAGACCAATTCTTGGTTCCCAGCCGTCCATGTTCCCAAGATGTCCGCCCCAATCTCCTAAAGCGAGCCAGGCTTGGGCTTGCCTTTCCAAGATTCCAATAGTCGGAAAGGCGATTCTGGCCTGGTCATTGAGAGTTAGCTACTTTCAAGGCGGTTATCTCCAATCACGTTCGTCGAGATGGAAGCTGCTCAGAAGGAACTCACGACTGAGGTTGCAATTCACCCGCCGGTGTCATCTCCCCGATCCCAAACGCGGAAAACCCTCGCAATCAACGCCGCTTCTTCTTGTCTTCTGGCAGCGCGCAAACGCAATTGCAATCGTCTCCACTTCCAAACCACAGCAGCTGCCACCGGAACGATGAAAAATCCAAATGTCTTGAGCTCATCGTCGCCAAGCTTGGGTACTAGATCTGCGAACTCTGCGCTGTGTGATCCGAAAAGACCGCCGATCCACTTGCAGGCCGCCCGCTCTCTGAAAATATTCGAAGGTGTGAGATTCTCGAAATCGCTGCCTGGATAGGCAGGAAGGAAAATTTGCAGCAGCTGCATGAGGAGAAGGAGCTCTTTGACGGCAACCACCATGACGCTCTCCGCTTCGGATTGTGGGAGAACGGCGTCGGGTATCTCAGACCCAAGCCCGTAGAGGGTGACCATGAGGTCGAGTGCTAGTAGACCGATGGTCAGGCACTCCCATAGTTCGAGTTGATGGTTGAGTTTTGTAATTAGAGGCATTTATTTGGAAATGGCGTGGACGGAAGATGTCACCGAAGGCTTCGCTCAGCACTGGTGAAGTCGCATGTGTGTCAGCGATCAAGAGGCCTAGAATGTGACGGGCTTCTCTCCTAGAGATGCGTAATATGAAATGAGCTCAAATGAACTCGTGTGACATGCTCATGAGATAGATGATCCACCAAGATGCTAACTTGAAAACTTCAGCAAGAAGACACTTCGCCGTTTATCAACAACACCCAATCATGCGCTCACAAGTCCCCGTCTCTCAGGCAAGACCCAATACAAGTAGCAAATGGCCACTGTAAGCTGAAAGAACGCTAAGTGAGTCGCACGGGGGAGGTATGCCTCTCATGTGAGAGTCTTTAGGCATGCGGTTTGTCGTTGGATGACTGAGGTCAAAGGCCTATTCAAGCTATTTGTCAAAAGGTTGACATTGGCTCCCATGCCTGGAAAGGTCAGCAATTGCCTGTATTCTCCTCGACGCCATGGTTTACCTGCGTTTCTCAGCTTTGCTTGTTACTACTTCAGGAGAGGATTTCTCTGTCTTCTCATTTACAAATTTATTGACTATTCGTGAGATTAATTCTTCTTTTCTCTTTTTGCTATTTTCACGCTATTTTTTCTTGTCCTCGTTGTTCTTGTTGTTTGTCGCTGCTATTGTAATCCTCATTTTCATTGTCGCCGCATTTGCATTTTCGTCATTCTTCACGTCCTTGTCGTCGTCAATGTTGTCTAAAAGAAAGTCTACGGGTGCTTTAGGTTCGCTCCAACTTTGAAGTACCCTGTACGAAGCTTCGTCGATATTGGAGCCTCTGAGGAGACACCAGCTGTGTCGATTGATGCTTCTGGGTCAGAGTTCAACAACCTGAACTGTATTCTAGCTTTAGCCTATGGAACATTCCCACTATCAGAATATGCTTCACGCTCAGTACATAAAGCAGCGCGTCCCCGCCTCCACCGATTGCTCTTCTACACCCAATTCGAGATGTTTAGCTGCGACATCATGGATTACTATCGATCTACCTTCAGTTCCATCGTTTGGATGGACTCCTTTCTCTTCTTCTACTGGGACATTCGGCGGTATCGAGGAGCCGATGCTGAAAACATAGACCGCCTGATCATAGACTTCTTCCAACGCAAAGTACCTAACATCACGTCGAGCCAGGACCCCACACCATGGGATACGTTGCTGTGCCACCTCATGCGATCCCTGGCATGTCTCCTAGGTACAACGTCCAACCCGCGCAGACAGATAATGCGCTGACCTGCCGCAGGCTCCAGAACCGATCCGGAGCAGCCACATCGTAGGCACGACTGGCTGTTGCGCGAAGTAGGCGAGCCCCAGCCTTCTGGATCATACGTTGACTGGCTGGCCCTGGAGCCTATCATCTACCGGCAACGCCCCCCGCACCCCGGAGAACAAGTGTCCGCTCTCATGTCATACATGAACACAGCCTACGAGCATGACAGAAAAGATCCATTCCAGTGGCTTAATACATGGAAGGGAAACCCATTTCTGAACGAGTTCGGACACGCGCACCAGTCTAGATATTGGACCATGCCGCTCCCGGTGCACGTAGACCGCCTCTTGACCATCGCCTGGAAGTACCAATCGGAAAGCTTTATGTGCGACAGAGGTGGGTGTCATACTGGCAATTGCCAAGGTCGGATAACACGATTCAATCTCTTCCCCACGGCGAGGCTGGATAGGGGTTTCTACCTCGTGCTTCAACATACTGCAAACGGGGACATGGCGCAGTTGAGACCCTGTTATAACGACGAGCGGTACTGCATTCCGATACATGACATGTTCCTCGATGGTCTCCGGTTACATGCCGACACGCGCGTGGTTAACCTTGGTAAACGCATCTTCACGAGCATGCTGTTCTGGGTCGATGAGATGTGTCGGACAGGCCGATTGCTATCTTTCAGCGATATTCTGGACCGGCGAGTCGAAGAATGGCCTCCTTCAGACGCAGAAGACACGCTGAGAGTAAACTATGAGTTATGGGAAGCGATAAGGAACTTCGGCTTGCGGCCGGTCTCAACGAAAGGTGAAGTCTGGAGCGACGGGGTCGCCACTCCTACTAAATCTGAGACTCCTTCGGTGACGGGCTAGCTGTGGGAAGGAACGGACCAGAATGCTGAAAACAAGAGATCTTGCGTTATTAAATAGCCCAGGCAAAGATTCGAATGGGTTGTATGTTCTTGACATCTCAAACGCCTCGCTGTCTTCGGCGTATGTTCTCGTCACGAGATTGGGGCTTCCGCGCCTGCCCATCGCGACAACAGGGTAGGCGAAGGTTCCCACCACACTTACGCCCACCTAGATATCGCTTCGGGCAGTGTTAATCCATCGTACGTGTCCGTTGAGAGGTTTGTCGAACTAAACCTAGCCCTTCCTTCCTGACGAGCATCGTCTCCCTCGTCTCCTTCCTGCTTCGTCTCCTTCCTGCTTCGTCTCCTTCCTGCTTCGTCTCCTTCTTCCTTCGTCACTATCGATCGCAGCATATCTTCTGCCCAAAATGAGTTCCCTCCGATGGAGTGAAACATTCCTCTTCTTTTACTAGGACATCAAACGCTACCGCCCAGAGCACGAGAAACGGGTAGACGTGCACATCAGAAACTTCCTGCAGGAGCTTGCTCCTCCCGCATCCGAAGATCGCTCACCTGACTCGTGAGACGATGTACTCTACCGTCTCATGCGGTCGTTGAGATGCCACCTAGGTAAGCAAGCCAGTTTCAAGATTCCGACACAGGCGCAGGCCAACGGAGGAAGGGGCTGACGCAATACAGGATCCAACATTTCCCCGGCCGCGACGCACAATTACAGCATATGGCTAGATAGCATCAGTCTTACGAGCAGTCCAGCAAAGCCATATGTCGACTGGTTCAACATCGAGAAATACTACGACTCCCACGAAACGGAAACCGCCACCCAAGACGTGCTTGCCATCGTGGAGGAGATGGATGCCGCTGCTCACCGGGACGGCCCAAAAGTCAACTGCGCCAAACCCATCTCCGTGTGATACCAGAACCCTGTCTTGTGCGAATTCACGAACGCACATATGACCAACCCGTGGACGGTGCCCCTCCCTACGGACATGAAAACAATTGTGCGCTTCGTCATCCCGAACTTCAACGCCGACATTAGCAAGACTGCCTCTGTACAAACTCTGTTCACAGGATACGCCGGCCTCAAGTTGCATCTCTGTTTCGAGAAGGATCAGAGTGGTCTGCAGCCGTGCGACGTAGTCCGACTGGCTCTCAACAGGTCAGAACTTACTGTCATCAATGCCATTGCGATCAATCCGCTCAAGTATTGCTTCGCCACCGTATTGCGGTGGGTCGGGCGGATTCGCGCGGAAGGCAAACCCCTCCCTAGTCCGGGCATTTCAAAGCTTCGATTAAAGAGTATTGAGGAAGGCACATTCTACAGACTGGGTCTCGGGAAAGAGCTATGAGAGGCTGTGAGGGACTTTGGGGTCCAGCGCAGACGGGCAGCCCAGAGATATCACCAGCGTCGCGCCGCGCTGTCAGAGGCAGCAGCACCCGCTGAAAGCCAAACCTGTGGAAGGACGAACGGGCTGAAAGTCTGGCCGGAATAACCAACGAACTTTCGACCGAATCGATTGCATTATTAGCCTTCTTTTTTGTCTTTGGTATCCTCATTACGAGTATCACAGATGGCAGCTGCGCCAGTCAAGAACATACCCTGCCAACTTCGTCTTCCTCTCCAAAGCTATCTTTCAGAGTGGAGAGAAAGTCAAAGCACGCCTATCCTCATTCCTCATTCATACTTCCGTACACCAGGTAACGGCCTCCAGGCACACCTTGTTGACTGCCGTATGACTCTGACGAAGACATTTACAAGGGCCAAAAAGGATCACCTCTATGTACGTCCATACAGAACAGCCGACCGCCATTCCATGACTCAAACATCTTATTGCCACAGAGTACACCTCGCGTTTTCAAACGACAGAAAGAGCATCGCTGGCAGCTCATGCCCTGAAGCCGACAACAAGGTGAAAACCTGACCTGCGTAAGATCATTTCGATCCAGACACCCTATTCCAACACAGCCCCAGACCGGCCCCAAGGCAGCTTTACGAGCATGCCTTTGATGGATGGCAGATGAGCCACAAAGGCTTGCCGAAGTACAGTGACACACTTGAGAAACCACAAATGATGACGACAAAGAGAGCAGAAAGCTGTCCTTCAGGAGGTCCTTGGCAAACGAATGGGGATCAAAGATTGCGGCGCGCCAAGTGATTGATACCCCCCGCCGGTGTCAGAGGTCTTTCAATTGGGCCCTTTGTTGTTTTCTTTGCATGCTCAAGGGTCAGCAATGCTTCGTGAAGGTTATGGAATAGAAGAGGCGAGTCGTCAAGGTTGCAGGGAGAGGTGCCTGGTGAGCATGGCTTACGCGAAGCGGAGCGCAAGATTGCCGCGGTGACATTCGAGGCGGAGAACTAAAGAACGTCAAATGACGGGCTGACGCGAGACATCATCCATCTGGGAAGCTTTGGGCTGCCTCTCTCATGCGCGAAGTTTCGTCATGTTGATCTAGGAAGCCTGGCCATTGGTTTCGTGCGGTCGTCATGATGCTGCGGCTGGAGGCACCGCGAGGCGGTTGAGCAAACTCTTGTACACTGGACAGAACATGGCAAATATCACGTCGGAAAGGAATGAAATGCATTTGTGAGGTCTGGTTCTGTTTGCTATCGAGTACTGTCTATGGATCCATGAATGCGATGAAGGAGTATTAAGGGTAATGTGTCCATGGGAAGAGAACGAGCCAAATGAAGTCTGTGTGGTCTTTGCGAAGGCCATGTGCCCCAGGCCAGAAGACATCCTGTGGTGACTCATTTGAGGAGAAAAAGGGAATGAAGAAAAGGAAAAGCAAAAGGTAAAGACGAGGCTGCGAAAATCCGATCGCCGTCCAGTCCACCGAGTCCAAAACGTCGCAGCATCCTTCTCTGGTCCCGCCAATTGCAGAAGTCGAGCCACCCCAAGTCGCCTTCGGTATAGTCCTGGTGGTTGTATCTTCAAGGTCATGGCCCATGTGTGTGGTTGTTCGTGCGCAGTCTTGAGAGTCAAGGTCCGCGGACTGACTGCTGCTCTCGGAGAGGGGTATCATCATCGTGTGAAGAGAAATGGAAAACATTTCAAAGACTGGAGAAAGATGTCAGAAAGATTTCATCAGGGAGTTTGAAACTCATTTCCGTCAGACTTACAAAAGTTTGTCATGTTTGATCATCATGCGGATGTTGCTGTTGATGGGCATGGCATTGCGTGAAGTGCGCATGACTGAGTGCAGGAATGTTGCGAGAAAGTGCATCGAGATTTCGTGTGACTTTTGCGACGCCCCTGAAATTCAGCGATAGAAAGAATGCTGAGATTGAATTCGTTGGCTCTGGAGATCATCCCCAACGAGTCTGCGGTCCCTTGATACCATCACGCAAGAGATAGCTCTTTCCGTTGTGGTCAATCTGCTTGGCGGGGCCGATGTGGCACTCTTCCTTTGACACAACCTTGAAGTCGAACTCTCTGCTGAAGAGAAGGAGGGATGATGCGGTTTCGGAGTTGGGGACGAGCTCCGCAATGTTGTTGGCAATCTTGGCCACGGTGAAATTCTCGCCCGGGTTGCAGTCGGGGTGAAGCCGTCCAACGTGGGGGAGGACTTGGTTCTTGTGGTTCCTGACAGGAGGTCGGAAATGGTCGTTCGCCTCAATGTTCTTTCCATGCTCCCAGAAGTTGTAAATGACGTAGACCGCTCCTGGGTTGCCATTATGATCGATCCGGACAACAACTCCAAACTTAGTCTCTTCCCATGGACTGTCGCGCATGTAGATCTGAGAGACCGGTTGACCAGGTTTGGGCCAGCCGTTTGAACCATTGAAGACACGGAGAGAACCAATCTGGGCGAAGACAAAGCCGGTCTCGGAGGGCAGGAACACATGGTCGGATCCGGTGGTGATCATTCTGATGGGAGTTCCCGGGTCTGTGTCAAAGAGTCCGACTGTGAGGTCGAGATTGATGCCGAGCAGACTATGATGGAGTCGCTGTCCAATCTGAGTGCCAGGATTGAAGCCATGGGGCAGAAGGTACACTGGACCAGGATCGATGCCATAGCCGGTGGTGTGGCCGCCATGAGTTGCATAGCCGATGGGGTGGAACTTCTTGAAGATCATTTCCATCATCCAATACCACTCAGCTCTGGGGCCGGACTGAGCGAAGTTGGTGCTCTTGATCCGCTCCATACACTGTTCGAGAGTGAGCTGAGGGGTGGTTTCCTCAACTCTCGCCCGAGACCGCTTGGCATCGTATGCGAAGAATTCCTTGCGAACCTTGCGGTCCGGGAATATTTTGGTTGCCAGCTTACGGACATCGGTTGCATTCCATTGCCTGTTCTTGTCGATTTGTTTGGACAGGGACTCAAAGGCGGCCACCTGTTCCTTCTCGGGGCGGTCTGAGGGGGGAGTTGGGTTCACGGCCGCATTGGCCAGGAACGGAGTTGTGGACATGATGGGCAATGTCTTGCGCGTGTCTTGGTCGTGCTTGAAGATGAGAGGACGGGCAGAATGGCCTGAACTTAGGGCTCAGGAGAATGCTGAGAGAGTGGTGATGATTTCAAGATGCTCTCTGGTTGTTTCGCGTGCAGGGAGAGGGCGCGGAGATGGTAGTCAGAACAGCGACTCTAAAATTATATCCGTCAGCTGCGTTCGGAGAAAGATGATGTGTAGGACAGAATTTCCGATTGAAACATACCTTTTCCTGGTTTTTGATGATGAAGCCAACGGAAAATTGTGTCTGACCTTTTTGTGTTTATGAAGAGAAAGAAGAGGTTTGCAGTCGGAAAGGCAGGTGTGACTGATGAGTGAAGGTGCCTGAATTGGGCATAGCGCGGTGTCTGGTCCTGCCCCACATAAAGTAGGCAGGTGGGGTCTGCTTGGTCACGTGGTGGGGGCGGGTGGTGCTACTCCACATGATCTGGCGCTAAGGTACCTTAAGGTATCTGGCACGCTGGGTAAGGTGACCGCACTTTCTGCTTACCATAGGTACGTACCTGGGCGCACGAGGGACAGATCGCAGGCGCCAGCGCAATCTGTGCTACCTAGGTACCCAAGGCATCTAATCTGACGTATCTTACCTCAGGTAGTAGAGAAGTTGAAGTTCTTGTTACTGCGCTGCCACTGTGCTGGTACCATGCCATAGTCTGAGAGCATTCCACCGTAGCCATAGATTCAAGGCCATGCCACCCAGGGCTGTATACTCATAAGGCTTCCACGCACCGGCCCCTCAACAGCCACCTAACAGTAAGATGCGAAGAAGTCTACCTGGTACCTATCTTTTCCCATGGAAGTGCTTCAGCTAACTTAGGTAGGAGTTTTACCTAGCTCAGGTACCTCAGGTCTCCATTGGACGTTTCGAAGTCGAGTGCATGCACACACCTCAGCAATCTGAGCCGTGGTTGTGGATAGCTTTCGTTTGTAAGGCAAGCAAGCGTGACCCGTAGGGCCGGTCTAGGTGTCGCTTCCAGTCCCAAACTATCATTTCGAGGCCAGATTCTGTGTCTGGTATTAATTAGCTGGTGGTTGCACACTTTATTGACGACAGCGTTCATGAGAAGCTCCATTTTAGTTGTCTTGTAAATCTAGACAAGCTGGTTGGCTGACCAGGGTCTTGTCCGTCTTCGGCTGGGTACGCGAGAGACCGAGAGGGCAATGGTGCTTGCTTGCTGCGTCCTTTCATTCCACTTCCGAGGAGACTCGCAGTGAATGTCACCCAGAGTCGACAACAAACGCGTATCTGATGCGTAGGTATCCACAATAAGGTATCTGGGGTGAAATCTATCTGTTTCCCACGTGACGCGTCGGGTGAAGCCAGGCTGCGACTTATTTTCTTTTTTGTGCCGCGCCCGCTCCCGTTTTCTTCCCTCATCTCTTCTCCAGCCTCAAGTGTCTCAATCTTTTTCGCACTCAACACAAAATTCTTCAAGCTTTTTGAGAGGGAGACTTTTTCGATTCCTTCAGAAAGCTGGTGTTGCCCAAGAGCGTGTACTGCGAAGTCGAGGCTTACACTCAACCCAACCCTCTCCCATCACCAAACGGACGTCTCTATCCTTCCTTACCATCACCAGACAGGTAAGTCTTCTCCGAGGTTCACGGCGCTTTTTCAGAGCGTTCCCAAACCTTCCATGTGAGGGATGTTGCTCTCGTTGATGATCTCGTCGTCGTTCATCGTCCTGATCGTTCATCGTCCTGATCGTCCATCGTCCTGATCGTCCATTGTCCCGATCTTCCATCACTTCTATTCTCATCCTTACCCATCGGCTAATAATATCCCATCCACAAGGCGACGATGACTTCCGCACCGGACGGCGCGTACGCCGAACGCCGAATCCCAGACTACGACAGTTATCCTCCAAAGTCCGAAATGCCACTGGACCAGCTTATCACGACCTTTCTGCAGACACTGCTCGTGCAGTCCTCGGTCTTGGTACGTTCCCTGCAACTGGTGCGTGTGTCCCAAAGCTAGAAGCATCAGGACAACAACCATGTGAGCGGGAGGCGGTCCGTCGGTCCCACCATGCAGGACTTTATCGACGTTGTTATCTTATACAACGAAGATTTTGTGAAGGCGGGAAACGAATGGGTGCGGGATTTCGAGTGCCTGCCATGGTCGGCTTCAACGACTGTACCTCTTGTCATCCGCCACCCGGACTACGTCGACGCTAAGCAGGAAAACCGCGAAAAGGACCACAAGCACCGGGCTAAACAAGAGCATAAGAAGGCAGAAAAGTCATACATCGCCTGGTCTAACAGGAAGGAAGCCCTTGAGAACAGCAACAATGCTGCTGAACTTGCGGCTCATATGCAGAGCCAGCCAGCACATGGTCTCACTAAAGATCAACGCTACCAGATCCTGCGTGCTGGTGCCGCGCCCCCCATCAATCGGGCTCCGTTCGCGACGGCCGTGCCTATAATCTATTCGGCAACAGCCCACCCATTTCAAAGGCCCTCCCAGCACCACCCAGCCCGTCGCCCCGGTGTGGACGATCAACACCATCGGTGACCTGTTGCACGCATCTGAAGAAGCTCAAAGAGAAGTCGATAATGAATACAACGCCCTCGTAGAAGACCTCCTGGCGGACAACATCACGTTCGCTGAGCGCCGCAGCAACGATCAAATCGCACAGCAGGGTCCGGACGAGCTGGCGATGTGGCTGGTGTTTAACAGCGAAAGTGAGCTCCAAATGCTGCGAAATGCCGCCGCAACGAGCGTGGACGCGGTCAAAAGACATCTCAGTATGTCACACATCCCCGTCCCTGTTCCTGTTCCTTTTCCTTTCGTATTTGTGTACTAACCTGCGGAATACAGTGAGAATCCCAACGGAGCTTGTCCGCCTCGGAAACCTGGCCCGAGGCCAAGCGACGGTGCAAGACGTCCATCGCTGGCACGTCCCCCCGGGCACAACCAACGTTCGACCTACTGTGCCGACA
This sequence comes from Colletotrichum sp. SAR11_59, assembly GCA_025328345.1. Classification (NCBI taxonomy): domain Eukaryota; kingdom Fungi; phylum Ascomycota; class Sordariomycetes; order Glomerellales; family Glomerellaceae; genus Colletotrichum; species Colletotrichum sp. SAR11_59. The sequence continues at coordinate 27,009 of JAKMXC010000046.1, forward strand.
GGCATATCGTCATGTCTGCCATCGGTGACGTACTTTTGCTCCGGGGCGCGAACCGTTTCAGGCCCAGGAGGCAGCCAAGTCCATTATGTGTTTCTGGGCGCTACCCTCGAAGACCTCGACTCCTGGCTGGAGGTGAGAGTCATTCGTCGTAATCAACGCATTGCGTTCACCAAAGACGATGAGCCCGATTGGAAGAAAATGGTCAAAGAAATGTCGACAAAAGAGCGAGATCATATGAGCGACAGGTTTGGACCGGCCTTCAGCGCGCGGGGAGTCTACAGTCCGCAAGACCTGGAAGATGACCAACGCGACGCCTCGCGTGCTTTTCGACGCGACTTAATCCGGGGGCAGCAGACGGTCACCATCCCTCGCGGGGGAAACGCTAACGTCAATACTCACATTGTCCAAGCGTTCACGTACACAAGGGATTTGTTTGGCATGGTCAATCCAATCCAGGCTTGCCTATCATGCAAAGTCTCCCTACATCAGCAGGAGGCTATGCAGATACCCCATGCGTATTTGATTGGAATGCTTGACCAATTCGCCCCCCTGGCTCGCGACAAGCGGGCCACAACATGTGCAGAAGTGATTATGACGCAGTATTACGTCTGCGCGGGCCACAGCAACAGACCGCAATAGTCAAGCAATACACCGCGGAAGACGAGGCGACAGGAAGAAAGAGGACGCGAAGAACCCAGAGAAGGCGAAAGAGCAGGAGCAGTCCATCAAGCAAGATGATACCGAGAAGACGCGCAGCGACAAGAAGCGCCCACCGAAGCCACCCATCCGCGTCGGCGTCTGCGACCATATCGTCCAGTCGTTCGTAGCCAAAAAGGACAACAAGGGACGGTTGGTCTTGGTTCAGGCATGCCTCGCCCTCTCCTGCAAGTTGTCACTCAGACGGAAGGAAGCTATGGACTTGCCTGAGAAGGTCCTCGTCGGTCAATTCCTTCACTTCGACACGGGCAAGAGGATCGCAAATCCAACTTCCTACGCCGAAGTCCCAATGAGCAAGTTTTGCGGCATGGTGCTCAGAGATCCGTTGAATAAGCCGTGGTGAGGAAGGTGCTGTTGCTGGTGTCATCCAGACCGGCCGTCCTGTGTCGGCGGTCGCCGTCGCTGTCGTCGTCGCCCGCAGCATATACCACCAACACCACACTCATCAAGCCAGATACGTCGTGCACTCTTGGTTCGGGGCCCAAGATTGACTCACGAGAAATGATCACCAGATTATGGTGACGCGAGGGAAATGCTTGGTATTATTATTATTGGGGGTTTTGGTCTTTGGTTTCTGCGTTTTCTCTCTTTCCTTTTCTGCTTTTCATGTCTTTATGAAGACTCAAGCCTTAATACCCCTTTGTCATTTCCTTTCTCTTTTCATTTGTAATTCCTTTTCCCTTTTCTCTTCTCCTGTCTTTTCTCTCTCTTATCCTCTGGCCTTTGCTTCGTCTTTTCGCATGTACATAGAAGAAAATCCTCAAGATGACACGTTCACACCAGTCGCCGTCCCGTTCCAGTGATTCCATCCGCCTACGCCGCGGTGGAAAGTGAGATTCGCTGACGAAAATACGATTGCTTAGATGAAATCGCAGCCACGCAATTCGAAACACCTCAGTGGGAGGCTTCGAGCTGCCTGGCTTCTCTCCCATGGTACGACCACGAGCCTACCGTCTCAGCTGACTTGATCTTTAGCTTCTTCCGACCAACGCGATAAACAGCTCGCCAATGTCTCGATTCCTTTATGGACACCAGCTTCAATGTTCAAAGACATTCCATTCATAGCCCCGCGTAGGTCTTTCTGGGAGCAACGACTGCTTATGGACAAGGCCTTGAATCGTCAAAGGACGTACGGCATCGTGGGAGACCAATGAATGCCAACTTCTTGAGGTTGCAAGAGGAAACATTGTTCGTCATGCCTACTCCGATCCTATTGATTCAGAATACGCCGCAGCTGACAACGGACTGGCTTACAGATCTTCCTCGGATGAAGGAGCAGCGTCAAAAAAGACAAGAGAGACCGGGAAGAACCCGCTGTTCTCGACGAGATTCGTCTTTCCCCGTCACCTCTAGCCTCTAGGTCGACATGTATACGCAGCAAAGAATAATGGGCACCTAGGCATGCTACGATGGGGGAGAGGGAAAGCACCGGAACTATTGTGGGATTGCGTACCTATCAGGCCAGCATTGAACCTTAGGTTGGCTGTATTGGAGCTGGCAAAAAGAGACGACCCGAGGATGAGCCGTACAAGCAAACCAACCGAAAGGTTGCAGACAACTTCGTCTTTCTCCGTCACTTTCGCCTCGCAGGTTGGCATACATACGCGGGAGAAGATGACGGAAACGCATCGAACCAGCATTGAACTTCAGGGGTATTTCTCATTAAGTCATTATTTACATGCCAGAGTAGGCGTTGAGGGCGAGCTGCCCACCCAAGTGCGCGTACAAAACGTTGCTTCCCGCAGGAATCTCCTCGTTCTTGATCAGCGCCATCATGCCCGCCAGACTCTTGCCCTCGTACACGGGGTCCGTGATGAAGCCCTCCGTGCTGGCGCCGAACTTGATGGCGTCAATGGTCGTCTGGTCCGGCACGCCGTAGATGCCGCCGTGGAAGCGCTCGTCCAAGATAATATCCTTCTCCGTAATATCGCCCTCCTCGAGCCCAATCTTGGCGCCTGTGTTCTTCGCAATGCGCAGCACCTGGTCAAACGTCTGCTTCACCGTCGCCGACGCATCGATGCCAATAACCTTGCGCTTCGGCGACGCGCCCGTCTTCTCGGCCAGCTTGAAGCCCGCCACCATGCCGGCCATGGTGGACCCCGTGACGGCGCAGACGATGACGGTGTCGTAGAAGACGCCCGTCTCCTTCTCCTGGGCGACGACCTCGAAGGCCCAGCGCGCGAAGCCGAGGCCGCCGAGGGGGTGGTCGGACGCGCCGGCGGGGATGTAGTAGGGCTTGCGGCCGGCGGCGGTGAGCTCCTCCTTGAGCTTGGCGAGGGTGTTCTTGTGCTCGATGCCGAAGGTGGAGGGGTCGAGGCGGACGTCGGCGCCCATGAGGCGCGACAGCTGGATGTTGCCGACCTTGGCGTAGACGGGGTCCTCCCACTCGACCCAGTGCTCCTGGACGAGGGCGGCCTTGAGGCCGAGCTTGGCGGCGACGGCGGTGACCTGGCGCGTGTGGTTGGACTGGACGCCGCCGATGGAGACGAGGGTGTCGCAGCCCTGGGCGAGGGCGTCGGAGGCGAGGTACCTTGGGGGGAGTGTTAGTTGATGTGAGACAGGAAGAGGTAGGGAGCGTTGAGCTTACTCGAGCTTGCGGGTCTTGTTGCCGCCGTAGGCCAGGCCGGAGTTGCAGTCCTCGCGCTTGGCGTAGACGTTGACCTTGCCGCCGAGCGCCTTGGAGATGCGGGGGAGGGGCTCGATGGGCGAGGGGCCGAAGAGGAAGTTCTCCCTCGGGATGGAGGCGAACGGCTCAGGAAGGACGGCGGCCATTGTGAGTATCGTTTGTCGAAAAGGGGTATCAAAGGAGAAAGAGAAATGGGATGCTGAGTGAGAGAGACATGATCAGGTACAACGACCAGGGGCCGTCTCTTAAATAAGATATTGGCGATGTCGTGAGAGGAGCGACGTCGGATGGTTGAAGGCCAAGACGTGAGAGCTGACTCGAGGGGCAAACGCGGACGGGTGGATAACGATGGCCCACCGTTATCTGCAACGGGATCATGCAGGCTGCTATCGATAAAGGAACGCTGTTGACTTTAGCAGAGAACTACTGGCCGTCGGCTCATTCAATTTCTCTGAATGAAGGTTATGATAATTATTGTTGAGTTGACTGGTAAGAGAGCAAGCCAAAGGAATTTGTCCGATATGATTTGCAGCAAAAGCAGAGCAGCAATGTCGATGCTATCGCCCAACTTGTGGTCACGACTACCCCTCCATCAGCGCCTGTAGGGAACCTTTTACCCCTCCAAAACAGTGACAGACACGCCCCGCAGCCGCTTTCGCGAAATTTCCCGGCGGGGTCCTCGCTGTCGCAGCAGCACGACGAACCCCCGCGATGGCGCGACCGGAAAACCACGCGATTGCCGGGAAACTGGGCGGGAAACTCGGGGAACTGACTTTGCCGGCAGTTTCCCGTGGCGAACTTCGCCGAAGTGACGGAATCGGAGGACTTGCCCGGCGCACGGAATCCACAACGCTGCTGCCCTTGTCACTGACCAGCGCAGGGCACGACTCCATGTCATTTCCTTCGCAAGTCGTGCAGCAGCATTGACATTGAATCTCACCATGAAGGTTTGAGGATGCACTATTGAACAAGACGAAGTGCTCGGCGAGTCCGATGGGTATGATTTAACTGTTTTGTTCATTCAAAATTTGCTACTCTAAACATTTTGTATGTTCCAAACACTCTGTGAGTGTTGGCAGCGCAAAGACACATTTTCCCTCATCTCTCTTCGAAGATGATCACACACCATGATACGCTAAAGCACAATGCATCATTCTGACAAGACACAGACCGCTCATGCAACACCACACACCACCACGCAACACAACCATCTACTCGGCGTCAAGCGGCGCCGTGGGAGGCTGGTTGTTCACCTGGATACCGCCGCGCTTCTTCTCCTTGCTATCAGGGAACGGCAGCGCCCATCCGCCCTCCGTCTCGGGCGTCGACAACCACAGACGCAGCAAGTGGCGTCTCGGCGCCGGCGGCGGGAAGTCCTTGTACTCCGTCCTGGCATGCAGCAAGTGCGCATTGCTCAAGAACTGGATATCGCCCACCTCGAGAATCATGTGCAGCGCGAGCTTCTGGCACGTATCCTCGAGCGTCTTCAGCGCGTGCAGCTGCTCCGGGCTCAGCGGCGGGATGACCCCCTTGTCCGAGAACCGCGTGAGCGAGCGCACGTAGTAGGGGTCCCACTTGCAGTAGACGCGCTGCTGGCCGCCGTTCTCGATGTAGAAGACGGGCTGGCGCGTCCACTGCTCCTGGCCCTCGGAGACCTCGCCCTTGCGGTCAAAGTACCACACGGGCTTGGTCAGCAGCTCGGCGACGTCCGGGTGGGCGCGCTGCAGCTCGTTCCAGACGGCGTGGATGCTGACGAGGTCGCTCTCGCCGCCCTCGGCGGCGCGGTGCACGCACAGCAGGCCGACGAGGTCGCCGTCGTCGGCGTGGAAGAACTGCCGCGCCGTGGTGCGGTAGATGCGCACGCGGTCGATCTGCGTCGGGTCGTCGCCGACGTCCTTGACGTGGCCGAGCACGTGGCCGCGGCCGTTCTGCGAGACGAAGTAGCCCAGGTACGTGCCGAGGCCCATGTAGCCGACGGCGGTCTTGTGCGGGCCCCATTCCTGGGCCGGGAAACCTTTGAAGAGGATGAAGCCCTTGCCGTTGATGAGGTCTTCGCGCAGCTCGGTGAGGGCCTTGCTGAGTTTGGGGAGTGGGAAGTTGCTCTGCGGGGATGAGATGTCAGCGTTGCTGTCGGGGAAGATGATAAGATGAAGGCAACTGCCGAGTGGCGTTGCCGGGGTTGGATCGACGACGTACCTTGGAGATACCGGTCAGAGGGGTGCCGCTGGCGATGAACTCGTCGGATGTGCGGCCGAGCTCCTCGACCTCCTCGGGGGTGAAGCGGTGCGTCCACTTCTCGGGGCTGTTCTCGAACTCCTCCTTGTGCCAGACGGTGCGGCCCGTGATCTCCTTGGGGAACTCCTCGTACGGGCGCAGGACGTCGTAGAGGGGGTTGTGCTGTCCCGAGGTCCTGATGCCGTCGGGGAAGATGTCGCGGGGAGCGTCATCATTCTTGCCCTTCCAGGGGCCGGAGGAGCTGACCTCAACAGGCTCGTCGACGAGAATACCCGGCGCCATGGTTGCGAATTCGGGTACTGACTGGGGTATCAAAAAAAGAGAAAGAGAAGATGTACAGTGAGGGGCAAGGTTGAGTATCTGGTGTGAATGCACTCAGCGATTTTGGAGAAGGGAAACACACTTATAAGTATGCAGAGCCGGATGATGGAATTATTACCCCTCATCCAAATTTTGACACAAAAAACTCTCTGACGTCGCACGGGGGCCTTGCGCCCCTTTATCGCCAGCGAAACAAACAACCGGAATGGCGGGATTCGAAGGGTTTCGAGGGGGGTTGTCGAGCTCGACGCAACAGATGGCGTGCTCAGGGACCCATATCGCGACTGCTCGTCCGATGACGCGAGACACCACCACCACCACCACCACCACCAGCACTCTGTTAGTGTTAGTGTAATTGGAGTGTGGGGTTCGCCGATCGGGTGGCCCCGCAGCGCCGATGTCGTGCTCCGTGGTCGACGGCAGTACGGAGCCGGGGTGTCATGTTTTAGACTTTTTCCTTCTTTTCTGTCCCAATTGCATGCGCATTTTTATCGCTCCTCGAAGCGATCCATTCACTCTGCTGCTTCGCTTACGACGCCCCGCGCTTGAAATCTCCGAAGGCTTCCGTGATGAGCTGTTCACGGGTTAATGGATGCTGCCCATGCAATGATGCGGATGAAAGCTCCCGACCTACCCCAACGTCTCCTCAGCACACCATCCTGCGGGACTAGCCCGGTGGCGTTATCGCACCCTTGTAAAAATAACTGCGAATAGACGTGCCAGCGCCATGTCGATTCTCCAACGGCGCGTGGACTTGCTCTTCGATCTCTGCCCGTGAGAGACAACTTGTGTGGATGCTGAGACAGCAGCCGAAAAGATATTTCCGAGGTGACAACCGATCGATGGGGGCCATTGGAGCGGTAGTTGGCCCTCCTTGTTTTTTGAATTGCGACGTTGGCAGGCCATGCGAATTGATTCATCCCACTTCACTCCGTACCTGCAACCGAAGCCGGTGGGTTGTGATTGGAAGACTCTATTGTTCGTCCTGATGATGGCAAAATACCTGGTCTAAATCGCCATTATCGCTCATGCAGTATCGCCATACTCTTCAATAACACTCCTCGGCTTCTTAAACTTGCCAAGCGGCACGTACTCCAAGTCATCCATGCCGAAGCCCTTCGGCCCGCCAATCTCGATACCTCGGGCCGTTGAGGTCCACTTCTCGGAAGCAGTAATGCCGAGGACGACCACGAGAAGACCATACCGATACTCCTGCGTGCCCAGGGCCTCACCATTCTGAGCGTCAATAACACACACGAGATCGGGAACGATGGTGAGAATCTGTTCAACAAGTCAGCAACATCCCGAAAGCCTCCCGGCAAAAACCAAAACTCACCTCCTCCCCGCCCTTGGCATCAACCTTCTTCGCAAGAATATTCTCATTCTTGAACGGAATCACCAACTTCTCAACCCCCTTCCCATCTGCTGACGCCCCCTCGATGATGACCTCGCCATACGCGTGACCCATCCTCGTCACCCGCTCAACACCCACAATCTTGCCCCGGAACAGCACGCGCGCGGACTCCTCCCCGCCGACCTCGTCGACGATGGCCTCGGCGACCCTGTCGATCGTGTTGCTGCACCGCGAGAGCGCCACGGCGCGGCCGATCCGCCACGACAGCGAGACCGTGTTCTCGACGACCCAGGACTTGGTGTCGCGGCCGCTGACGGGGCCCTTGGCGCAGCCGACGTGGGAGCCCATCTGCGAGAGGGCGGCGCGGAAGGCGCGTTCTGCGTCGAGTTCGGTGCGAGCTTTTGTCATGAGCTGGTGTAGGTCTGAATGTTAGCTTCTGGAGGGAAGAGGGGGATTGAGGGAGGGGAGGACGCACCATTATCCTGCCATTGCCGTCCGAGATGCATGACGGGATCATGGTTGCCTTCTTCTCGAACACGACGGGTGTCGTTTGATGTGCGATGGGGTACGCGCGGCCCATCCAGTCGCCGTCGATGGTAGGGATGTCGAGGTTCGCGCTGGCGCCGAGGATGAGACCCTGGAGTCCGTTGCCGCCTCCGATTTCGAGGGAGATGACGGCTGTTGGCTTGGTGTTGAGGTACTTGTAGAGCTCTATTTGTGATTCCATGATCCTTTGGACGGATCGTCAGTAGAAGTTCGAGGTCTCGCGATGATGGCACGCGTGGCTTACTCATCGCCGTATGGTTTCTCAATCGACACCTGAGGAGACCCCTTCCCACCGCCGCAAGCCACGATATCGTCGTCCTTGAGGTCCCACGGCGAGATGATCCTGACGGTTGCTCCAGCCCGCATCATCTCTCGTAGTCTCAGCATGTGCTGGTAGGGAGAGCCTCCGCCGCCTGTGCCCAGGATGTAACAGCCTATTGTGATCCAATCCAGGTCGGTTTCTAAAAGGAGCCATTCTTTGTTGACGATCTTGGGTTTGTAAGAGTGGATGTAGTCCTTTGTGTAGATGATCGACTGTGAACCTGAAGCATGGCTATCCCCATTTGTCTCTGGCTTCTTCTCAACGGTTCCAGATGGCTCGCTCTCGAAACCGCCGACGCCATTGGGAATTGGAGTAGCGTCGCCGAAGTCAGTCCTGGAGAAGTCGAAATCCCCAACAGCTTTGATGATGATTCGGGACTTGTTTGCGATATACTACAAGCTTCGTCAGTATGGTTGCCAAGAGCAGCTGAGGCATACGTCTCACCTGTAGCGGAAAACTCTCAATCTCCGCAATCGTTACCGTCTCCCTCAGAGCTCCGCTCTCAACTGCCTTGTCCACCGCGCGCTGCGACAACTCCTCAATGACCTGCGAAACGCTCTTTGACTCCGTGCTCTCAATCGAGTCAACCACGCCGCTGACTCTCGCGGTGGCAGCGCCGATGGCATTGGCGACCCCGGACCACTCAGGCTTGATGACTCTGCTGGCTCCAACCAGGGAGTCTGGTGCAATCACAGCGCCACCGCCGACTAGAACCACCGGAATGTCTTCCGGGGAGGTCTTCATGGTGTCCACGATGCGTTCCAGCATCTCCTTCACCTTGGCCTTGAACTCGGGTAGATCGCTCTCCAGGCTGGACCCCTCCACGAGAGAACGGTCTCCAATCTGGACCGCTGGATCTGCGAGGACAGTGTAGTCCGTCGTCGTCGGTACGTCTCCGCCAAATACCAAAGCCTTCTCTTGAATCTTGTATCCCACACTTTGCGGCCCGATCGTCAAGGCACCGTTCGCATCCCGTTTGACGATGGAGCCACCCCCGAGACCAATACTCTTGACATCAGGATACGAAAAGTTGGTCCTCACGCCGGAGATTTCGCTATACGCCGCCGCCTGTCTCGGGAAGCCGTTCTCAAGAAGCAGACCAACGTCAGTCGTCGTTCCACCGATATCGACAACCATCATTGCCTCCTTCTCAAGGTTCTGCGTCAGAAACGCCGCGCCGCGCATGCTATTCGTAGGACCGCTCGAGAACGTCCTAATCGGCAACCTCGCCGCCGCGCTCGCCGGCAATATCGTGCCATCATTCTGCGTCACAAACACAGGACACTTCAACCCCAGCCTCGCCACCGCGTCCTGGAACGAGTGAATCGTCCTTCTCGCAAACGGCAAAATCGACGCATTCAGCACCGCCGCGTTCTCCCTCTCCAGAAACCCGATATTCGCCACATCCTTCGACATCACCACGTCCGCCTCCGGATACACCTCCCGCACAATCTCCGCCGCCCGCTCCTCCTGCCGATACACGACATCCACCGGGCTGAAAATCCCGACCACAACCACGCTCCTAATCCCCTTCGCCCGCACCGCCTCCACCTCCCGCCGCACGCCGTCCTCGTCCAGCTCCGCGATCAGGCTGCCGTCGATCTCGAGCCCGCCGTCGACGAGCCCGCGGTGCGCGCAGACGATGTCGCGCAGCCGCGGCGGCCAGTCGACGCCGACGGGGATGTCGGCGGAGAAGGGCCCGCACAGGCGGATGACGGCGACGCGCGCGAGGCGGGCGGCGTCCATCTCGACGACGGCGTTAATGAAGTGCGTGGTGCCGATGGTCACGCTGGCGACGCGGGAGGGGTCGAGGGGCGGCGCGGACTGCGCGAACATCTGGGTGATGACGGCGTTGATGCCATCGCTGGGGTTGGGGGTCGTGCTGGTCTTTTGGGAGGCGAGGATGCCGCGGGAGGGGGCGGAGGAGGCTGTTGGGTCGAGGATGACGCCGTCGGTGTTGGTGCTTGAGTGTGTTAGTTTGGAGTGAGGGTTGGGGGATGGGCGGTGGCGTACCCGCCGACATCGACTCCTATTCTTAGAGTCGGGGGCGACATCTTTGTCTGGGCTCCGGTCTTGTTCTTGGAGAAGCAACGAGTTGACCGGGGTGGGATGATTGTCTTGGGCGTGACAGTCTGGGCCAGGACAAAGATCACGATGAAAGACAACAGTCAGAGGCTAGAGGTTGAAGGGAGAACATGGGATCAATAAGACGGGCGAATGAGAATGAGCCCAGGTAAAGTATCGGACGCTCTCCGACGTGGCGCCGGCATCGGGGCCCGGCCGACAACTGACTCCATACTCAGACACACACTTGATCTGTTGGTCTGCACCCTGAGTCTGGCTCTGAATTGGCCACTTAGCAAAAGAACTGTCAGCAGCTTGAATCATACATATTGAAAACAGCTCTCATGATTTGCTTGAAAAGATCCATGCATTGCGACAGCTATGGTTAAACTGAAGTGATCCTTCATCGTTATCACCGGCATGTGGCCGGTGGGGGGCGAGAATACCCCACATGTTCGGTTTCTTATCTCAGGGGGCAGGAATTCTGACCGGTCGACTGGGTCAAAATGCGACCCATTCAAAGACCCCAACTCATATTCAAGCACATCATTGGCCCGTTGTTTGATGCTCGAGTTGTCGACGCCGGGGTCGTTCTGGGGCGGGATAAGGGTCGCATACCCGGGAAACTGTTACCGAACATCGGTCTTGCTATGCATGACAGATAACGAGGACGCAACGGCGCTGCATCGCGAATGGAGCCGACGCCAAGTCTTCGATGAGAGCCGAAAGCATCGGAAGATCTACGGGGTGCTTCGGCTGGGCACCGAGATAAGATGGCGGCCTACCGTATATCAGGCGGCAGGCGCCCTCCAACTCCCGTCGGACTGACTTAGGTTCAGGTATCCCAGTTTCCTCGGCGTAACCATGACGAACAAGACCGTGCAGAGGGTCAGGGAGGCGGTGATCCTGAAGTCCGACGAGTCGCGACACGAGGAGGTCAGCGCCTGGTCAAATAGAGACTTGATCCCGTTGCCACCGTCTCGTCGCACCTGGGGCTGGTTCAACTTCTTTGGTTCCTGGTCGTTGTGAGTATCGGTCACTGCGTCCCTTGCATGATATGTTTTGAGTAATGTAACTAACAATGACCGCCAGGTCTTCACTCAATGTAGCAACATGGCAGACCCCGAACACGTTCTTGACGCAAGGCCTCTCGGTCGGCCAAGCCATGGCTGTCATCGTCGTCTCCCGCGCTCTTTGCTGCTTGTTCGCAATCCTCGTTGCTTGGTGCGGTCTGACTTGGCACATTGGATTCACGGTGCAGAACCGGTACACGTGGGGCTTCCGGGCGAGTTACATCCCGTTGATGCAGCGCATTCTGCTGAACTTCATCTGGAACGCACTGCAATGTGAGTACCTCTGAGCCCGTCCAGGAGGAGTAAAGCTGACTAGGTGATCAGGCTGGAATGGCGGCAAACTTGTGACGTGAGGATCATCCCCGAAGAAGTCGTCCATTGAATACTGACGAACACAACAGCGTCTGTATCACCGCCATCTGGCCATCCTTCGCAAAGATTCCCAACACCCTCAGCGCCAGCACCCCGACGACAACCTATGAGCTCATCGGCTTCATTGTGTTCTGGGTCGTGTCGATCCCGTTCCTCTTCATCCGACCCGAACGCTTCAAGAAGCCCTTCTTCATCTCATCCATGGCTTGCGGTGCCGGCATGATCGCCCTGCTCATCTGGTCACTCACCGTCGCAAAGGGTGTCGGTCCCATTTTCTACCAAGGCCAGAGCGTCTCTACCAGCTCACACTGGAGCGTCTCGTGGCTCATGATGGCGGGCATCAACCAAGCCATTGGACAGAAGGCTGCCGGCATGACGAACAGCAGCGACTTCTCGCGTTACGCAAAGGACAAGAAGGGCTACATCATCGGCACGGTGTCCGTCTACTGGATCACGGGTGTGCTAGTCTGCCTTGGCGGCTTGGTCACCACCGCAGCCTGCCAGAAGATCTACGGGACCATCTACTGGAACCCGCCTGACCTGTTGATGGTCATGATGGATCGTAAGCTCCGCCCCGAAACGCCCTCCACCCGTCCCACCTACTAACCCCAGCCCGCCACAGACGGCGAAGGCTCCTCCGCCGCCCGCGCCGCAGTCTTCTTCCTCGCCCTCGCCTTCGCCTTCACCTCCATGTTCGAAAACGTCTGCTCTAACGCCGTCGCCGGCGGCATCGACCTTGCGGGCCTCTTCCCGCGCTACATCGACATCCGCCGCGGCGCGCTCCTCACCTTCTTCGCCGCCTGGATCATCCAGCCCTGGCAGCTGATCAACCAGGCCGCCACCTTCGTCGCGGTCCTCAACTCCTTCGCCGTCTTCCTCGCGCCCATCATGGGCGTCATGGTCTGCGACTTCTTCGTGCTGCGCGCGCGCAAGGTCAAGCTGTCGCACCTGTTCCACCCGGACGGCTCCGACTACTGGTACTGGCACGGCGTCAACTGGCGCGTGATCCCGTGCTGGATCGCGGGGTGGGCGCCCACGATCGGGGGGCTGATTGTGAGTGCGGAGAAGGACGAGAGCGCGCCTGATGCGGTGTATGAGTTGTACTACATTGCGTTCTTCGTGGGGTTCTTCATCTCGTTTGTGCTGTTTTACCTTGCTAACCTCGCGTTCCCGTTGCCGAATTTGGGAGAGTTTGATGAGGAGGACAAGTATGGGACTTTCACTGCGGAGGAGGCGGCTAAGTTGGGCGTTGTGCCGACTGACTCTGCCACTGCTACTGGTTTCGGCAAGGAGGAGGGGATCGACGCTCAAGTGAATGAGATTTTGGATGAGAGCTCAGCTAGGGAGAGAAAGTGGTGGAACTTCAGACGCCGGTGAGCAGGGCCTTGGGGCGGCCAGTTGAGATCCTTCTACGAGTGGCTCTTCGAATGTGAGAATTACACAAAAGCATTTACTAGAATTATACACTACTTCCTATCTGACAAGCATCTACAAGCCTCAATCACAGACCTACAATCTATAACAACTGTCACCAGAGTCAGTGCGTAGTCTTCGCATCAACCGGAATCTTGAACCCAGTGGTCCTCAGCTTCTGAAAAACGCCATCCGGATCCACCCTCTTCGCGACATCCTTCAGGAACGCCACATTCTTCTCACCGTACGTGGCAATCGGGTTCTGGTCGCCCCAAGCATAGTTGAGATACCTCCAGTCCTTGAACACGCCAATGAACTTGGCGTACGCATCGATTCTCTCTCGGAACTCCAGAATGTGAGGCAACATCTTGTCTTGCAGCTCAGGGGTGTCACAGGTCAGCACAAGCAGCCAGTTGCTGGTGGGTCCATCCGCCACCACGTCCTCGAGGCCGAGGATGTTGCCTCCGTTCGCCTGGCTGTGCTTGACCATGGACTGCGTAAATGGCTGGAATTGTCCGAGTACGTCGTATGTTACTGTCTTGTTCGTCTTTCGTGCCATTTCTTCAGCCACTGGGTCCAAGTAGTGCTTGCCGAACATCTGGAGCTCGTCGTAGACGAAGTTCATCATGCGGACGTCGTTGCGGAATTGGCCAACGAACCAGTTGGCACTAGACCCAGGGGGTTAGCATGTATTCGAAAACACAAATAACGCTATGAATGTACTCACTACAGGCCGAGTGGCGTAGGTCCAGTGAACTCGGGAACCATCTCCGCAACGGCTGCGACACGAGAAGTGTTGCTCGTGACGTTGATCTTCTCGTACTCGCTGAAGGCAGGAGCATCGTCGACGCCGGCGCTGTTGGTCAAAATTGCCCGGAGTCCAACAGTCCGATGGGTCCCGTACGACATTCCCACGATGTTCTGGCTTGCGGGATCTTGGTCCATCTTGTCGGCGAAGTTGAGGTAGGCGCGAAAGAGCTTGTCCCTGGCGGTCTCGTCGTACTCCCGGAGACCTCCCCACATATCGGTGGAGTTGACAACTTCTATGAGGGGTGTTGTCAGTGTCTGCATATCATAAGGGCTGCCTCTTCATGGACTCACTTTGGTCAATTCTGGTGACGAAACCCAAGTTGCCTGAACCGCCCTTCTGAGCCTTGAACAGGTCTGGGTTGGAGGTCGCGTTGGCGTTGACCACGGTGCCATTGGCAAGAACGATCTCGAAGTTGGTCACCGTATCGCATGCGAAACCATACGCATTGGTATGGAAGGAGTACTGCAACGGTGTTTAGCGAAGGACTTCAGATATAATGGCCAACAGGCATCGAAATATGGTAGAACTTACACCACCCCCAGTTACAAACCCTCCAACACCAACGACTGAGGCCCGACCACCGACTGTAGTCACATTCTCACCCTTGAGCAGAGTAAAGACCTTTTCCCAAGTAGAACCAGGATTGATCGAAGCAATCTCAGTCGCATTGTTGTAGGTTGTCGTATTCAAGTTGCCTAGAGATAGTGTTAGTGAAAGTCCAAGGTATCAACAGCATAGCTCAGTACTTACCAAAGTCAACAGTGATCCCGTCCTTCGCGCCATTAGCCCCCTTGAAAGCAGAATGCGCACCGCTCCGAATACCAAACGGACACTGGTGTTCAGAGATAACCTTGGCGATGCGTGACACATCGGATGTGCTCGTCGGGAGAACCATGCACCACGCGGCTTGTGCCGCGTTGGCAGAGTAGTACGACTGCAGCCGCTTCTCGTACGTCTCCGTGTCGGGCATGAGCACCTTGCCCTCGAGTTCAGGGTCCTTGGCGAGGGCGGAACACTGCTCCGGTTGTCAGCAACATGTCAAATCCCGACAATGCCACGTGAAAAGAAAGATTAGAGCGTAGGATGGTGTGGGTGTGGTGTGGTGGTGAGACTGACGCAAACGCATTTTGGGCTGCGGCCGCCGGTGATGTCGACGCTCAATGCCGCTGGGACGAGCAGAGCCAGGATGGCTTGGCCTACGGTGAACTTCATGGCTTCCGAGCTCGAGCCGGACTGACTCTTGCCACGCGTGAAAGAGGGGTCTGGGGAGGAATAAAGTTGGGCAAGGGTCAGGGAGGAGACGAAGATTTGCGGAGGAGGCCGGAGTAATCGGACAGGAGAGTGTGGTGTTCCAGAAAAGTTCTGCCGTCTGGATGATGGACTGGGGAGGGATGGCCAGGATGCTATTTCGCGAAACCGAAGAGATGTACGTGATCTTTTATATTCAATTCAAATATCTTCTCCCGTACAGTGAATTACTTATTTTCCTCATCGCCATCGAAGGCAATGCCACCCAACATGGCCCCGGATTGCCCCAACAAGACCCCAAGGATTGCGGTGCGACCACCCTCACCCCCAAAAAGACCCCGAACCAAGGACGTGGAGTCCAAATATCATCAATATCACTTCGAATTACGCCCGTAGGATCTGCACGTGCCCACATGGGGTGGCTGTTGAGTCTCAAAACCGTCTCTGGGGGTTTGCCGCCTCTCTCGAACGATGCGGGCGGGTGGGTAGGCATCTGTCCGCTGAATTGTTTAGTCTTGTGAAATCCCGTGGAGGGATCTCCCGCTCCAAGTGGAGAAGAAGGAAAAACAAGACATCCAAGAGGCCTCGTTTCGCTCTAGTTTATTGTCATGGAGGGGAAAGCCTGGCCGCTGTCGATGGCGACTTGGGCATGGTCGTCGGGACTCTGCATGGCTGACGGCGCTTGGTATGGATCGCTCCATGGGAGTATGCATTGGTGAAAGCACTACAATGCTGCACGATGCAAGGTCCTACATTCATTTACAGACTTGCAGGCTGTCAGACTTGACACTTGATGATCGACTGCGAGTCATGAATGACAACTCTTCCAGTGCTTGGAAAAGTTGGTTAATCGAGACACTTCTTCAATACCTCCAACTACCAAATACCGCTAGCGTTGATGGGGTTGCAAAGACAACCTCTTTCCTAGTTTCCAAGAGGATCTGCAACTGCCATGTGTCTCATTTTTAACATCGTCTCGTCTTGTGCTTTTGGTTCTCCCAATGGCTGTGGAATGCCCAGCCGGTAGTCAGATAATCGTTGCTTGACTCCCCACCCCCATACGACCCTGCTTTCTTTTGAGGGCTGTAGCGCTTACTCTCCGCCAGGTCAATCGCAATCAGCCGCTTCGTCACCCAGCCCGCACCGGATTGGTCGCGGAGATCTTGTGTTGCATATCCAGCGTCCGGGTAGTTGCACCGCACCGCCTTCGTCACACGTCGATACCCGGGGACTCGTCAAGGTCACACCGCTTTGTCTGTGCAAAACTGCGGACGTAAGAAGGCGCGACATCCCGTCGGCTGCGAATACGATATCCAATAGACGCGGTGTTTGCGCAAGGGGTTAGGAATTGAATATGGACATGCTTGATGAATCTGCAGCAGTGGCTCCCCAGCGGAATTTTGACAGACTCATTTGAGAAGTGACCATGGTTGATCTTGGACTGATCTAACTGATGATATTGACATTGGTGATGTGGCGGGCCGGTACTATTGATGCGGGTACTCATATGTCCATGCAGCTCGGCACAACGCCATTCTTTCGTCCCAACCTGACTGACAGGCGGGTGCTGCATCTGTGCGAGGAACAGCCAAGATTTGTGGCAGGCAGACATGCTGCTCGAGCTGCCCCGTCGATTGTTCGTCTCAGTAGCAGGGATGTTCTTCGATCGTGTCCGAATTAACCTCCGTCGTTGAACTCCGGTCAAAACGAAAGCTAAAACTTCGCTTGGGGCCCGGCGGGTTCGTACATGAATACGCTGGGCTGATGTTCCCACCGCGGCGACTTACAGTCGTACCCCGCGCGCGGGCGTTGCGGGACCGCACACGATTCCTCTTTTGAGTTTCGACTTGGCTCTCGTCTTCAAACAAGCTCATCTCATTGTTCCCCCTCGCTTCCCAGGAAAACACGCGCCCCTGTTCACCGGGGAGCCCCAGAACACGGAACGGTGGAAGAAACACACCAAACCTTATCCCGAGTCCAAACAGAATCGTCAGAGCCAATCACAGAGGCCTCGGGCACCAATCAGACACCCTCACAGAGTTTGCCTTGGGATTTCCACGAATGATTGAGCTGTTTGAGAAACTCAATGTTGAGACTGGAAGGCGGTCTGTCGTCCGTGAACGAAACTGTAGCCTCTCTTGGGAAGGACAACGAGGGCCACGACACGTGCGCCAAGACTTTTGATCTGAGTTATGTGAACTCTAAGCAGAGCTTGGATAGGGTCAGGGCGTCTTGAATCAGGTATTCTGTACAGAATTAAATATGGTGAATCATATGCAATGTCTTGTTCTGTGGTGTAAACAAGTGCGGAAGGGCAAATCGTCTGGTAGCTCATGGGATAAAATCAGGAGCAAATGGGGGATCCAAACTGACGTCTTAACAATTGGCAAACTTCTGCTCGGCCGTTTTCCTCGTAAGGTTGCCGGCAAGGGACTACGACTGGATGAATCAGTCTCACGGCAGCTTTTAACCCTCCGAGTTGCCCATCAAGTGGGGACTAGACCGAGGCCTTGGGGCAGCCCAAGAAACTTTCACCGATGGTGGATGCACTGGCCAACCGCATCCCACAAGATATAGACTCATGCTCGCCTCCGCACCTTAGAAGAGTTGGGGAAAGGCAGGCCATGTTTTCAATGCAAACACCATGTCCGAGTTTCCGGTCACGAATGGCACCGTGACCCTCTTGAAGCCGCCGGATGGCTATGTGGTCGACTTCGACCACCCGCAGCAGCAGCTCGTGCTGGAACACTACTTGGTGTTCGGAATCGGCGGTCCGATCGCACTCATCGCGTTGCTACAGAGACTCTACACAAAGATATGGCTGTCGAACGGCTTCCAGGTGGACGATGGTGAGTGTGTGCGGGGTCATGTGTGCATGTGAAAGTATAGCTGGATCGCGCGGAACGAATCAAGAGCATTATTATGAGATACATGATGAAGAATGAATCGCTGACGAGGTACGCAGCATTCATGTGTCTTTCTTGGGTGAGTTGTGCTCCGCGGACATTTTGTGAGCTCGGGTTGATGATGGTACCCGACAGATGGCATCTGTCACTATTCAGGCGGCATACGTCGGTAAGTCACGATGTTGTCCAACGACCAGAACTGCTAATTAAGATGATGATATCAGGTTCGATAGCTGCCGGAGGCATGTGTGCCCACGCATGGGAGATGCCTTTATCGCGATTCCAAACATACTTTGCGGTGAGAAAAGCCCGCGCAACGACCTGAGACTACACGTGAACAAGGCAGCTGATGCGACACCAGATAACCTACGTCGCTGGCCCTCTATTCGTGCTTTGTAATGGATTTGCCAAATTGTCGCTTCTCGTGCTCTACCTTCAACTTTCTCCGCAGAAAAAGTACCGTGCTGCAGTCTGGGCCTCGATATTATTCGTGGCCACCACCACGGCGGGTGTCGCGTTCGTCATGATCGTTCGGTGCCAACCCATACGAAAGGGGTTTGATATCAAGATATCTGGGGGAACCTGCATCGACGCCGATCCGCTCTACATGTCGAACTCCATCGCAAATATTGTCACCGACATTATGCTGTTCGTTTTGCCGATCCCGATGATATGCAGTCTCCGGATGGGAATGGCCCAGAAGATGGGGGCCATGGCTATGTTTGCAGTTGGGTCCATGTGAGTAGATTTCAGCGGTGCGTTTATTCAGATTTGATGGCTTAAACATCACAGGACGATATCGACTTCCATCATCAAATTAGTGCTCCTGCCACAACTTCTGAGAAGCAGCGACCCGTCGTGGGATAGTGCTCCCGCTAACGTTTGGAGGTGCGTTCTTGCACTATTCTAATATCATCTATGGGTGCTAACATGGGAACCAACAGCTTTGTCGAAACAAACCTCTTCATCATCTGCGGCTCCATGCCGACGCTAAGAAAATTCTTCCAACACTTCACCACTAGGCTGTTACTGCGGAGCGACACTTCCTCAATCTCTACCCGGAAACCGTACTTGATTCACGTAACCGACCCCAGCCAGCCGTCAAGAGCAGGAACGACTGACTCAGATATTATGAGCCCCCAGCAACTGTATCACGAAGAACTGTTCAGAGGATATCAGGGACACCAAAGCTTGTTAGATTTCAGGGAAGTGGCAATGGTGCCAGAATCCCCTCCTCTTTCCCGGCAAGGACCGATTATTCCGAAGAGTCTGGTATAGGCCCGTATGAGCCACGAAATTCAACATTCTAAAGCAGAGTTATTAGACTTCTTAGAGCGAGACTATGATACCCCTCTCATTATTTATCAATAATAATGCTTTTTTCTTCGTATATCCTCATCTCATTTCAGGCTTGACCCGAAGTGTTCGTGCTGCTACATGCTGCAATTTGATCTATCAGTGCAGGGCGATGAATGCTTGCACCGCAATTTGATTCATTCGATACAGTAAGTTTCATCAAGCAAGTCCAGAGATGCAGATGCGGGGTGTAGCATGATTGTGGGGGCCTGATACCGGACGATCGCGCGCTTCCCGTGGACACCGAGTGGTGTATCGAGAATCACATCTGTGTCCAGTTACAGTAGTCTAGAATCTATGACAGACGACTCAGGGAGACTGACAGCAGTCATGTTGTCTTTCCGGAACCAACTCCCTGTCCGGGCACTTCTGTTTACATTGCGTCAGAATCCCTTGCCGCGACATGGGTCATTCCCGCGGTCTCAGTTAACATGTTGGGAAATTGTCGCCCAGAGCTTCACTCCCGCCAGCGATTGGGAACCTGCCTATGCTTGAGACCATTTATTGTAGAGAATTCGAACAAACAATTCACCCAAGAACCAACTCGCCGTGTGCCGTGCTCGGCATATGCTGGTGACGTAAAGCTGAGGGGCTCTATCGACCCATACAGGCATGCTACGCCCCGCCAAAAGGGGTAATCTGAAGCGCTCGCTTCCACCGTCGGTGGTTACAGTGAAAGGCACACGTCGTATTTGAATACGCTTTCACTCTTCAAAATTGTCGATCACAGTTGCTTAAAGTGAGAAGATCAAGAAGAGACTATCATCTTCATTGAACATCATGGTCTTGCCGCGGACTCTTTCAACGGCAGCCGTGTTGCTATCCTCGGTGGGCTCAACCCTGGCCGCCGAGAAGTGCACGGCCGCAACTCCCGACAAGCCCCGCGTTTTCCTCCTCAGCGACATCGCCAACGAGCCCGACGACGCGCAGTCTCTGGTGCGACTGCTCGTCTACTCCAATGAGCTCCGTGTGGAAGGCCTCGTGGCCACGACGAGCGTGTGGTTGAACGACACCACCCGCCCGGATCAGATGCACGACATCGTCGACGCCTATGAGGAGGTGCTGCCTAACTTGGAGAAGCATGCATCCGGGTGGCCTAAAGCCAGCTATTTGAGGGGCCTCATCACTTCTGGACTGCCTGTGTACGGTATGGATGGCGTCGGCGAGGGAAAGGACAGCGACGGCTCCGACAGGCTGGTGAAGGCGGTCGATGCCTCGGACGAACCCCTCTGGGTTCCGGTTTGGGGCGGTGCGTCTGTCCTCGCTCAAGCTCTGTGGCATGTCAACGCGACGAGGTCACAAGACGAGATTGCCAAGTTTGTCTCGAAGCTGCGCGCCTACAGCATCTCCGACCAGGACAACACGGGCTCCTGGATGCGGAGAAACTTCCCACAACTCTTCTTCATCGCCAGCATCCACCACTTCAACCGCTACGCCCTGGCTGCTTGGGGAGGAATCTCGGGCGAGGAGTACTATAACTTCCCCAGTCTCGCCAGCAAGGATGTTGTGTCGGCCGATTGGATCAAGGAGAACATACAGAGCGCCAGCGCCCTGGGCGGGAAGTATCCCGACGCCGATTTCATTGTCGAAGGAGACACGCCTTCCTTGCTGTACCTCATCCCCAACGGCCTCTCAGATCCCGAGCACCCTGAATGGGGCTCATGGGGTGGCCGCTACGGCCCGGTGACCTATGGCGAGGGACACTTTGCGGACAGCGTGGACGTTATCAAGGACTCGGGCAAGACCATCATGAGCGCCCAGGCGACTGTGTGGAGGTGGCGCGAGGCGTTCCAGAACGACTTCGCTGCCCGCATGAAGTGGAGCGGCAGCTCCGAGTTCGCCAAGGCCCCTCACGCCCCGGTTGTCGTACTCAACGGGGACAAGTCCCGCAGGGTCGTCAAGATGATCGTCAAGGAGGAGCAAGAGATTGGGCTGGATGCGAGGGAATCGTGTGATCCGGACGGAGGAGACCTGACTTACAAGTGGTGGCAATACCTGGAGCCTTCTTCCAACAACAACAGCCCCGGACGGGATGTTGGCAGGCTTGAACTTAGCGATACGACCTCGCCCATCATCACCGTCACCATGCCGTCGAAGGAGGTCCTCCGCGCCGAGGGCCGTAATCGCCACCCCAACGATGACAAGCACTTGCATCTCATCCTCGAGGTCTCGGACGGCGCCTTGGTCTCATACCGCCGCATCGTCTTCACCATCCCGGGGCCCAAGCCTGGCGACGCGACTTCAACGTCTGCAAAGGCAGCTGAAAAGACTGAAGCTCATGATGAATTGTGAAGAAAGGATATCTTGCCGTAGAAACCATACATGTGCCAGAGCCGATGTACCCCCAGAAGTCTTGTAATACAGGCTATGCAGTAGCTGAAGAAGAAGAAACAAAAGTCTATGCCTTTTCATGCAAATCCAAATGATGACCAACCCGCCTCCGCCAGCCCTTTTTATGATAGGAAAAACGTGAGAAACATGTTCCACGCGAAGCCGACCGTCATCCCGACCAGCGCCCTGTACCCGACAGGCACAAAGCAGAAGTTGCAAAATGCCACCAGCGGCCACAGCTTCCACGCTGCCTTGATCAAGTCGAAGATCCTCTCGCTCCAGATCTGGTACGTGATGGTCGCGCTCCCCGTCCTCAGCGCCGACGTGATGATGAGAAATGCCGAGTTCATCATGAACAGGCCCAGCGTCTGGTCGACCACGACCTTGCGCGCGACATTGAAGTAGTTCTTCCCTGCGGGTGGTTGCTGTCCGCCGACGACGAGCAGTTCCGGCTTTTCCGGCTTCTCCTCCCCCTTTTCGATAGACGATGATGATGACGCCGCCTTGGCCGCCGCCTTGCTCGCCGAGTTGGGAAACTGGTCCTCGAGGAAGTGCTGCCACCAGTAGTTCATGTGTCCCTGGATGAAGCCGAACGTCGCGAACTCAAAGATGCGCCGGACGTCGAGCGGCACGGCGCCGCCCTGCCGGTGCTGGTTGACGATCTGAGCCGTGAAGTTGGCGGACGCTTTGAGGGTTGCCGATTGTAACGCCGTGGCGAGGAGGCCGGGCATTGTGGGCGCAAGAGGGGGGGAAAAAAAAGCAATCCCGCGGATTGTGCGAATGAGAGCGAGCGAGGGGTGGCTGGCACTTTATTCCCCCTGTTGAATACTATTGAAGGGTGTGGTGTGGCTTGATATCCGAGTTAAGGGGGGCTGCGCTGGTGATGGTCGTTGTCGTCGGCGTTTG
This sequence comes from Colletotrichum sp. SAR11_59, assembly GCA_025328345.1. Classification (NCBI taxonomy): domain Eukaryota; kingdom Fungi; phylum Ascomycota; class Sordariomycetes; order Glomerellales; family Glomerellaceae; genus Colletotrichum; species Colletotrichum sp. SAR11_59. Next base: position 49,610 of record JAKMXC010000046.1, read on the forward strand.
AAGATGCGGTGTGTTTTAATTGGGACCACGTTGTAACAAAGCTCGGGCGAGGCACTGTCAGCGGCGGCCGATATCGTGCTAATTTCCGGGCCCCTCGGCAAGCCCTGCCAATCCCCATATTAAACAGGAAGGAATAGCCACCCTTGTCTCACAGGATCCGAGCGAACACTGCAGACAAAGCGGGTTTTAGGGGGCTTTGGGGGGCTTAAATTCATGCATGGGGCCTTTGTTAGGTTGTCTCTGCGCTGAAATGGGAACCAACAAGCAAAACGCCAGCCAAGAGACACAGGATTTGACAGTTGGAATTCAATGTCTTGGCCACATTTGGAGTCGATTGAACGTCTCTCTGCGTAGGAAAAGGGACAGCTGGTTCAATGGTTCATCTTGATTGAACTACTGAAATCTCATGCCATTAAACAATTGAAATGTTGAAAGAGGCTTAAGTGTGGTGCCACCAACATGGATGCAAGCCCTCCCTTATTATTAGATAGACTGTTCAATTGTTCAGAGAAAGTAAAGAGCCCAACACACAGTACTCTCCCCGTTGCAACGAGAAGCTTCACTTTCTCTACCTATGGAAAGATTCATTTTCATCCTGAGGGTGGTGATAATCGAACCTTCCATGACTACCTGCTCATTAGTAGATGTCAACTCTTAGAGCTTCCCAACGAATGATAAGCCTCCAAAGCTTGGTCTTTTTCTTCAGGCATTAATCCTTCGTTGAAACAACAAGATGTGGCTCTACACATCCTCCTCCTGCTCAAGCTCCATCTTCTTGGCACCCTTATCCTCAGCCATGGTGATCTGGGCACCCAGGCCAGTCGACACATATTTCTTAAACTCTCTCGTCTTCACATTGGCCTGGAACATCTCGTCAAGCTCCTCAAGCGAGCGGTTCTTGGTCTCGGGAACCATCAGGAACACCCAGATGGCTGCAACAACCGAGAAGGCACCGTAAACGAATGTGACACCGCCGCCAAGCTTGGCCTGAACGTAGGGGTTGACGAAGTTGATCGGCACAGAGGTGAGAAAACTGCCCATTGATGCGAGGAACAGAGTCTTCTCTCTGAGCTGGCCGGTCCCGATCTCTCCTGCGACAACCCAGCATCCAGGACCCCAGGTGATTCCGTAAATAGAGTACCTACAATTCCCTAATCAGAATGGCTCACAAGTATTACCAAAGAAGACCATGCTTACCAGAGAATGAGAAGGGCAGCAGCAGCATTGGCAACCGCCGAAGAGTAGTGGCCCGCAGACCCAGTCGCAGTCGCGGCGCCGGTACCATGCATCATGCCAGCAAGCAGCACCGCGCCCAGAGAGAGCGATCGTCGACGGCCGAGTTTATCAAAAGTCAAGAACGTGATGAAGTGCACCGCGAAACCGCACCCCGTGACCATGACGTTTGTCCGCAGAGAGTCGGGAAATCCGAGCTGCTGCATGAAGGTGACGATGAAGTTCTGGATGAACGAGACACCCTGCGCCTGCTGGAGGATCTGAACGCTCATAGCAATGATTGTGCGACGCAGATTAACGCCCTTGAAGCAGTCCTTCGGAGATGTGGCCTTGTGCAGCTCGCGCTGCTCCTCGACTTGGATTTTGAGGAGCTGAACCTCTTGTGCGATCGTCTCGGGGTGATTGGAAAGTTTCTTGAGGACCTCCTCTGCTTCGTCGTATTTTCCGCGGTAGATGAGGTATCGAGGAGAGTCTGGCATCAAGGGGTACATGACGACGTAGCCCAATGGTACGAAGAGTTGACTCAAGATCACAATCCTGTGTAATTTAGTTAGCAGCTGAGGTCATTATTGAGGCCGCATGTATACTAACAAATACTGCCATTGATCGTTCCTAGTACGTGACAAATAGACTGCAATAGCAGCCATGAAGACACCGAAAGAGAGGAAGAAGCTGTAGAGTGCCAGAAAAGCACCTGATTCACTGTCAGCTCCGCAACCTTCTCTTTGATCGGCTATTCACTCACCTCGAATCCTCGGAGGAGAGCACTCGGAGAGGTACATGGGCGTCAGATTCGATGCCAATCCCATGCCCGCATAGACCATAATTCTCCCAACCACCAGTTGCCAGAAGGACGTGACTGCAGACGACTCAAGCACAACGCCGGTGCCCATCAGAGCAGAGATGACCAAGAAGGATTTCTTGCGACCGAATCTTGAGGTGACAAAGGGCGCGAGGATACATCCGATGATGATACCAGCCGAGCCCGTTCCCGTTCCGACAGACGTCTTCGTAGCAGGGATCGCGTACCGGCCGAGAGCGTCGTCATATTCGCCGTACTTCTTTTGAAACTGCGATAGGCCGAGCGCGCCTCCCCACCAACCTGTCATTGTTAGTTTCTGTGTTTCTCCTCTCACTTTGTTTCAAGTTACCATTGTCAAAGCCGAAACCCATCGCGCCTAGATTGGCAACGCAGCCGATGAGCATCAGGCGCCAGTTGAGGTCCTGGTAAAGCGGATCATTCTTGATTCGGGACAACATCTTGCCTGTCAGTCAGAGAGGCTAGACAAATGGGCGGTATCACTAATGTTGAAAATATCATGGAAGTCGGCATCATAAGCTCTTATATGGATTGAACGTCGCGTCGGAACAACACGGATTGACCCAGTTTCCCCAGCTGTCTCATTGCGGGGCCCCAAACCAGCTGATTGCTGCTCTCTGGGGTTTATCAGACGACCTTCACAGCGATGTGAAAATTCGAACTGCCGAATGCAAGTTTAAACACCTTGCCCGGTCGCGGAGGCTGGTAAGACCCGAGGTATGTTGGTTGACATGGCGCAACGTCCATGTTGTTTTTGAATGGTCGTGCGGAGTAGATGCGGAGAGTCCCCGGCGGCTGCCATAAGGCCCTGTAAGCTTGTTACGACGATTTGACAGTTTGTCTGGCTACAGAAGGCGAGTAGTGGTTATTGTTTCCTTGTTCAGATGTGATCGGCACCATCTGAGTTGAGCGCATGTGAAGGAATGACGCCAGGTTCTGCCGGCCGTGGATTTACGAGGTTAGCCAACATCTTTCCCGCGCGGATGCCGTTCAAAGATGCAACTCTGTGGTCTCAGTGACCAGTGTGAAGCTTGAAATGATTCAAGGATTTACCGCAAGTGGGAGATTTAGGCATCGGCCCGAGATGACCGACACTAAGTCCACTAAGTCCACATGCTTCATAAAGATGATTGGTGCGACTTGCTGGAGAACACATGAAACCCCCACAATGGAAAGAGACCCGAAGACGGAAGCGAAGCGTGCTGATTCATTGGCAGCAACTTTTTATTCTGACTAGCAAAACTCATGTTCGATCGCCAGCCAGATGTTTGCTCCCCATCGCAAAGAATGATCCGCTCAGTATTTTTGTAGCCTCTTGATCCGACCGAGCACCACCAAGAGCCAAAAAGGAATATGGACAATGGCATTGAAGCCAAAAAAGGAATAATATACTAATGAAATGAAGACACAGCCCGATTCGTGTATCCCTGCGCTTAGCAGATGTTCCTCGCGCCGTTGCCGGTAAGGGTCCAGTTGGTGTTCTCACCACAGGGCGACTCGCGAACGGTGGTGCCGTCGACCTTGAGGGTGATCCAGATGTCGCGGTTGTTGGGGAACTCGGAGCGCGCAGCCAGGCGAACCTCGCCGCCGCCGTTGACGGTGCCGCCGCGGATGGAGAGGTTGTAGCAGTTCTCAATGAGGATGGCGTTGTTGCCGTTGCTGGCGAGGTCGACGGAGGTGATGACGGCGGCGCCGGACTGCGAGACGCAGAAGACGCCACGGCCGCCGCCGCGGGAGACAACCTTGTCGATGTAGACGTTGGTGTTGTAGTTGCCGTTGGGGTTCTGGCCGTTGTTGTTCGCGAAGCGCAGGGTGCCGTAGCCGGTGCCGGCGCCGACATTGTTGCCGTCGACGAGGCCGACGCGCGCGTTGGTCGTCTTCTGGAGCAGCAGTCCGGACTCGCCGACGTTGCGGGCGATGACCTGGTCGATGGTCAGGCCGTCAATGTTCCAGGTCTCGACGGCGTGGCTGCCGGCGCCGGTGACGCGGATGACGCCCATCTTGACGTTGGAGTTGGCGGCCAGGTCGCGGTCGAAGCGGATGCCGAGGCCGCCGCTCAGGTTCATTGTAATGGCGCCCAGCGTCAGGTCCTTTGTTCCGCTGAAGCGCAAGCCAAAGTTCGGGTTGCCCGTCATCGTGAGGTAGGGAATCTGGACGCCCTGCGTGTTTGTGGACTCGATGGCGCCGCGGCCGGAGCGAGTGGCGACGTTGATGGTACCGCAGCCCTCGAAGATCTTGCCGCTCGCGATGGTGATGGTGTTGGCGCCGATGGAGCCCGAGGCGATGACGGAGACGCGCTGGCCGGAGGAGATGGAGTCGAGGGCGGCTTGGATGGCGGCGCGGTAGTCGGAGCCGGTGTAGACGTTGCTCGAGCCCTTGGTGGCCGTGAAGGAGCTTCCGGAGCCGGTGACGCGGGCGTCCGGGGTGCCGGAGCCGCACTGGGCGGTGACGGAGGAGGCGAGCGCCAGCACCGCCGTGAGAATGGAAAACTTGGCCATTGTATTAGTGGTTCCGAACGGCTGAAAGATAACGGGGTGTGAAGGATCGTGGGTAGTAATCTTTCTGTCCGCTCCCGGGAAACGACACGGCGGCTTGTTTATATCATTTTGCGATGTAGTGGAGACGGCGAAGACGCACAGCTATCTTCCCCAGATGCGCACCAGTCTCAGCAGATGCGCCCGTCAGAAGCGCTTTCGTTGGAGGACGAAATTGGGCCGGCCCCTTGAACCGGCAATGCATCCTCCGCATTCATTTACCACGAGCTTGGGCGCGGCTCGGCGCTGCTCACCGTGGGCTCCGGACCACCCGGGGTTGCTCAGGTGTTCACGAGCTGTACTCCAGTCTAGGGCGCCCAGGTCGGTCGAGTGCTACACGAATGGAACTTTAACAGGGGCAAACAGACAGATGAGCTGCTAGTTTGTTCTTGGTGGCTTGCTTACTCTAAATTCTTGACCTTCCTGATTCATGCCTTTGAAACTTCCGTACCTTGGCTCACATGTTGCCTCTTGGCATTACACCAGTTTGGGGGCTTGGCATCGCTCATTGGCGGTTCAGCAGCGCTTGTTTGGCTGTCGTGGTCGTTGATTTTTGGCAGCTCTCTATGCGAATGAAACCCCAGTCCGCCGAATAAAGAGTGAGCTTGTTTTCTTTCTTCTTTAGCAGTCTCCGATTCGTGCCTTTAAATGACGGATGTGGCTTGGCTCTCAAGTTGCCTCGCAGAGATCGAGAAGCGTGACACTCTATCCAACGAAATGTGAATCCTTGGCAGTACCCTGAATATGTCGCCATCCAGGGGGAACGTCTCAAATTGACAAAATCTTTTACCTCAGGCCTAAGCCACTTGCAATTGTCTCACGAAGTCAAAGTCCCACTCTTAGTTCGGCAGGAGAAGAACGCCATCCGAAGTTCATCTCTCGACTCAAAGTGTAGGCAAGGTTCTTGAGTCTGGAAGCATCGGCTTTGGTGTCTAGGCTCTCGGTTCTTTAATTGACCGCACGCATTATCAGGGGCAAATAATTAAACCAGTCGTATGGAATGGCAGACTCTATTAAGTGGGCTTCTGCACGATCCGCCGCCCCCCGCGTTTTCTAATCTCATGACTCTGCGTTGTTGCCTCTGGCATCGCTGGCAAGTCGGGACATTCTGCACTCCAACCTACTAACTGCCTTGTCATTTTGTATTGCGCCTGGAAAAGGGCGATTGACTTCGGGCTGAAGCACAAGATTCCCGAGACCAAATTGTGGAGAGCGGTCCTGACAAGAAAGTGTTGAATTAGTCCGCCTTGGCATGCCAGAACCCCTCATTCGGCAGATACGAGCTCAATCCCAGAGCCGATGCAACCCCATCGCCAGAAGCCGCCATATCGTAGAAATTGCCAAGGCGAACGTGATTGATTTTGGGGGCCACGGACCGAACAGGAAATGGCCATATTCTGTTTCGCGACGGGGTGCATGGTGTGAGCGTCGATCAGGTCCTGGTTTGTGCTCAATATTCAATACATTATGATCGCGATTCGGCGGTCGGTAGAAACGAGGCCGAAGGTTACGGCTCCCACCGGTAGCGCTTGATGGCTCCGAAAGAAGCTTATTTGGTCTTCAAGTTCTATAACCTATTCATAGTCGACTGCAGTCGACGCGTAGATAAACATTTTCGTTGCTAACGCTGAGGGAGAGTTTTGCCATGAGTTTTGCTATCCAGGCAGTAGGTCCTGGCTAGCCAGGCAGTACCCCACTTTTTCGACCAATAGGATCACTTAGATCAAAGTTACGTAACTTTTCGCAAAGCGATTTTTATTACAGCAATCGACAGATCTTAGTAAGCCTGGTTTTCTAACTTTTTAGTAAAAAGGTTATTAGGACTGCTGCGATTATCAGCTATACTACTATATATGTATTTTTCGCTTTATAGCGTTATTCCCTATTATCCCAGCCTTCTAAACACCTTTATAGCCTTCTTAGCGCTATTAACAACGGCGCTTCTAATCCCTTACCTATCTAACTACTATAGCGAGGCTTTTTAACGTCTAGTAACGCTAGAAGCGCCGCTAGTATACCCTAGGAAAGTTTATTATTAGAGGAGTACTTAAACATTAATTAATTACGCTAGATGCTCTACTTAATAGGCTATAACGCTAGATTCTTTACCTTCTTTAGTACCTTTAGCTTTAGTAAGCTTAGAGGGGGTAGGTTATTAGTAGTACTGCTTAATAGCGTTACTAAGGCTAATAGCACTACGTTATAAGGCTAGCTATATAACGTCTTAATAATTAATAGATCTTTAATCTTAAGGAGAGTATTAGCTAGATCTTAGTTTATATAGTTAGTAGTAGTCCTAGAAGATTAAGAATATAATATATTAAAAGCTAGTATAGCTACTAACGTAGGTATATATTATACTTTATTATAACCTTACTTTTCTCTTTAAAGATCTTAAAGATTATATAAGTATAAAGTAACTTATACTAGTTAGTAAAGTAGCTATAGTAATCTAGTAAATTAAGTAGGTTAAGGTTAGCTTAAGAGGGTATTACTATTAGAGCAATCTTATACTAATAAGCTATTAGATTAAATACTTACTAATTAATATACTTAAGTATCTCTCCTAGCTAGTTAACCTAGCTAAGATATTTACGCTTAGCTCTAATATTAAGGATAGCTTAGCGCTATATATAGTTATTCTCCTTATTCTTAAGCATTTTATTAATAGATCAAACGATAGTAAGGAGGTTTAATATACTACTAATAATATATAACTTAAGGTCTTTATAAGCTATCTCTATAGGTAAGTTTATATATATACTATAGTTCTTATTAAAGCTAATAAAGTACTAAGCCTATTAATCTTTAACTAGTAGGTAGGTATAGTTAATATACTTATAAATAGCTTATTGATTATTAAACTTTTTATATAGGCGTTCTAAGGTGTTATTAAAGTTATTAATAGTATTACTATAGATAATAAACTACTAAAGCTTTATAAAGCTATTATAAGTATACTTAACCTCTATATTAGTAAGCTAGTAGGAAGTAAATATCTTATTAATATAAGCTACTTTATTAAAGGTAGTAGTAATAAAGTTGTAAAATATAGTAGCTATAATAGCTTAATCTTTCTTCTTAGTATTAGCTACTTACTCTATATAATACTTATCTTTCTTAATATTAAACTTATTAAGAGGGACCTCTCTATCGCTTTACTATTTATATTTAACGTTTAAGTTAATATTAACGTTAATATAGAAGATATAAAGCTAGAGATAGATACTTAAGTAGACGTTCTTAATAGTATTATATAAAGCCTCCTTATAGTTAGTAATAATAATAAGAGGTATATAAGTACTAACTTCTTAATAGATAGATTTAAAAGACTTAATAAGCTAGTTATAGCCTTTATAGTACTTAGTTAATATAAAGGTGAAGCTAACGTTATATAATAAGCTAATATCTATAGTACTAGTAACTTAGAAGAAAGGTATCTTAAAGCAGTTAGTCTTATATATATTATTAAAGCTGAAAACCTCTAAGAACCTCTTCTATATATACTTATACTATAGATAGGTCTAGAAGAAGGCCTCTAGCTAATTAAGGTTATTAGCACTCTATAGGACCTTATACTTAAGGCTATACTACTATAGTTAATAAAATAAAGCTTAAGTAGTAGTTTTATTACTAAGAGCTTAGAAGTAGAGCTTCTAGTAGGTATTATTAATATCTTTCTAAGTAAAGAATAACTCTATAGTAGTATCTTAAATAATAGCGCCTACTTTATAAAGCTTAATAGCTTTATACTTAGAGAAGCTAGCGATAAGCTTATACTAAGTATCTAATAGTTAGTAATAGGTAAGGTAAGTAGCTAGGTTTAGAGATAAGCTGTAGTTATACTTCTTATAGCTTTCTTTAAGCTTCTAAGTCTACTTATAGTTATTAGCCTTTATAGCGTTAGTAATACCCTACTAGGTATAGCTAAGCTTAGAAGTAGTAATCTTATATAAACTAACACCCTTAGTTTAGCGTATAGTATTATAGTTGTAATAGAGGGACTACTATATTAGTACTCTATCCTTATCCTTACTAAAACTCTACTTATAAACGATCGTAAAACTATAGGTATATATATAGATATTTAGATAGTCTTAAAGCTACTAAATAGTATTAGCCTATATACTACCTTCTAGAGGGTTTAGAATATTATTATAGTTATTATTATAGGTTAATATAGCTATCGCGATAGTAGTAGTAGTAGTAGTAATATTAGCAACTTGGGTAAAAAAATCAGGCGGCGCGCGACGTTGAAGTTGACGCGTAGTGGGCGCCGATTGATCTGATTAATCTGATTGGTCGAAAAAGTGGGGTATCGCCCGGCTAGCTAGGACCTACCGCCTGGATAGCAAAACTCTTTGCCATATCCTTTGCTGCTAAGTTTGATGACAAACAACAGCCTGAGAAAACTCAAGAAGACTCGACCTCAACCAAAACCCTGTAAAGCACTAGTTCAATTCAACATATTGATTTCTTACCCGTAGCGCTTTCACGCTCATCAGAGTTCACCCCATCTTGATATTTACGAATAGTCACCTTTTACAGATACAATTTGCTACCAAATCTCCGATTAACAATGAAGCTACTCTTGCGCAGTAACAATTGGATGACAGGTTGACCAACAAGACCACACAAGCAGGAAGGTATGCCCGCTAGGAGACCTCCCGATCAGTTCTTCTGAGCCATTGAGCAAAGATTCGAAGTGATCATTGCAACTCCCACGTATTTCCGATACGCGTGACCTGTTCGGATGCGGGCTCTTCAGCGCGACACCATTGTGTCCATGCCGCAAATGATTGGGCTGCACTGCAATCAACCTCTGCGATGACCATGGATCCGTTAGTACATTCCTCAAAAATCAGATTTTGCAAGATAGAAATGAAGCGCAACATGAACCTTTATTTTCAAAGCTGGGTCGAAGGGTGCCTAAGACCGTTTGTCTCGGAATCCAGCCTTTTGATGTCCATCGAAACAATTCGAATAATCCTGCTTCTATCATTGATCTTCATATCACCATTCAAATCACTTTTCCAGTCGCTACAGCACCCACGCACACCTCCAAAAACGCAAAGACGACGTGCCGTTGTGCAATTATGATCTAGACCATCGTGTTTGCTGCATCGCTTGTCGTTGGCACAACTTTCATCGCCAAAAAGCTTGCTCAAATGGCACACTCACTTGAAACAACGGCTGTCGATTTTCCCTTAGGGGAAAGTCCTGTAGCCACAGTCGGATGGGGCTACTACTGTAAGCCCCCTCTCATAAAGTAAAGCCGTCATTCACTAACTGTAATACAGATGCTGGATCATCAGAGCAGCAACTTGGTCTGGACCCACGTCTTGTTCTCCAAAACATAAGGAATCAACAGGTGATGGCCTACCGTCGACGGTGTGCTGTTGAAGATGCAAATGCAGACTTCCTCGACAAGTACACCGATATTCAAATAAAGCCCAGAGAAACCCGCGTAAGGTTCTCGGACACGCCTCAATATCACGAGTTTTTCCAGCCAGAGGAAGAAGACCGCTTACTAGCATGGATTGATGATCTCCCTGAGGTGGATGTGGAGCGCAAGGCGACGAACGAAAGCGGTCCTCTGTCAGAGACGCCTAAGGGTATGAAGAGTTCGCTTGGGGTGCAGATCAAAATACTGAAGAGACCGTCTGATTGTCACCATTTCGCTGGCTCCAAGCAAACGTCCGGGTGATCGTGGACTGGTTAGCAATGGGTGTTGCAGGAGCGGAAGATATGAGCGTATGAGAATTTTCATTCAAGCGTTGAGCATTCACTATGGCATCGTTCTGCGGGAGCTGGGACGGAAGTAGAGCAGTTGACTCAATTCCATCTGATTGAGGCACTTTGTGATTCACTTGTTAAGCATGGAAAGAGCGGTCAGTCAAATAAAATTACTTAAACGCCTGTTTTCTTTCCCGCAAGCCAAGAGTTCCTCTCATGTGTCTTTGATCTCTGGAACAATCCCGTTGTTGCCGCCCACGCCACGCTAGCATTTGTTTGTGCCAACGACCCGTCATTGTCAACTGCGCAAAAACAACGACTTCAGAAATTGACCCTTCTTTCTCTCCCTTGAATCAAAGACTACTGTTCTACGTCCTAGGATTCCCCGCAAAGCACAAATTTGCGTCATTACGCCTCTAACTTCCTGAAATCTTCACCATCTTTCTCTTCTCCACGTCTTGCTCTTGCTGCGACGATGGCATGCCACCGCATGTATACACCCACGGCGCCCCGTCGCTCATGTCTCAAGAACACAGCTGCTCCAAATCGAAAGTACTGGGGCACCGAGTCTGGAGGCCTGTTTTGTGTGTCTCCAGCCTCCTCGCCCCCTACCCCCATTGACCATGCTGACCCTTTGCCTTGCAGATCACGAATCCCGCGAAGCCGAGGAGGGCGTGCCGCGCACAAGATACCTCGAAGGCATGCGTAAATGGCAGGTGACAGAGTACGAGCGACGCGTCACAGCCGAGGACGCAAACAGAAGATACTTCCAGTCATCGCGAAGTCATCCGAGAGAACGCAAGCCCTCTGCGGTGCGATTCTTTGGAGAAACAACGTTCATCTACAACCCTAGAAAGTCCATTAGGGAGATCAACATGGCTGGCTACGAGCTTGTTGGACTCTTCACATCTCGGATGACGGAAGATGAAGTCATGGAGGCGGCTCGCAGACGCCTCTAAAAGCGCCCGGAAGACTTTTGAGACGTCACTGGTAAGTCATCCAACACGGCTGCGGCTGATACATCGTGTATCGCAACTCATATTTCAAAGTGCACTTCCAAGGCGTTTTCAGTGTGGGGCACTTTAGCTCAGAAAGAGGTCATGTGTGCCGACGAAGCCTCGTCCTCCGCTTGGCCGTTGATGTTACACGATGTCAATCGGGCGCGGGGACCGGTAGCCTTCTCCGGCAGATACAAAGGCGGCGATCTCGCACAGCCACTCGCCGGTCTCATCCCACGGCGGCGAAGCTGCTGGTTCGTGGAACCAGCCTCGCAGTATGTACACAATGAATTTTGCCTCAGGAAGCGTAATTGTTTGATCATTGGCATCTCCGGCGAATTATCGTGATGTTTCACGTATTGTTGTAAAAACTCACGATATTACCGACAGAGCCTTATTTTACACGTAGACCTTCTGTTACTGGAGGCCATTGTGGTGACGAGCTGGATGGGTCTCGTGGGCTTACACACGTGACAGTTGGGCCTATAACTATCGTGACTGCCATTGGGCCAAGCCCTCGACGCCTCATCGTGTGTTTTGCCCTGCCATACACCCAGGAATTACACGATGCGGGGTAACGGAATTGTTTTCGGTGAGTCGAAGGCAGCCCAGCGAGGTCTACGGTCATAATTGTTTTAGAAGGTGGTTCTGGTTTCCCATATATCTGCGTTACTCACAAATATCAAAGTTGGCACCTTTTTCGCCACGAGAACAGCAGTCTCACAAACGTGCGGAACTTTAAAACTTTGTCATCCAGTAACACATCCATTATCATCTTACCCAACTTGCTTGATGTCTCAATTCACCTAGATGGATCAGTCAAAGAATCTTGAAGGTTACTGCGGCAGTAGTGTGTTGTCTGAATCGATGCACAACAGTGGAACCCTCAGTGTTCAGCACAACCACCCCATCTCAACGCTTCCGAACATATTGGTATCAAAAAATCTCTCACTGAGCACGGGTCTGACATTCAGCGGCCTTCCAACTGATATACATCTTTGTATACTGGACTTTCTCCATAAAGTCGACAGCACTTGCTTGGGTTTGACCAATCACCACTTCTATGCGATACACAGAAAGGGGCACGGCTCCGTTTCTCTTTCAGCGAGGCAAGGGCGTCGCTTGGCCGACCCATGTCACATATGCCGAGAAGCGTGTGAGCTTCGTCCACGTCTGGAGAGATGGATGCCTCGCGGAATGGAGTACTGTGCTATCTCCGAAAAATACGGCCAACCAGCTTCTACTTTTAGCCAGTCATACTGCTCGAAGCGTTGCCCGAAGAATTCCTCACTGTGCGGAAGGCATCATCCTAGGATATAATTTTTCTAAGACAATCCCTTCCAGAGAGACGCAACGCATTTCGATGGCCACTGGTATCTTCATAGCGGGTGCCCAGTTTAGCAAGTCTAAGACGTCGGGGCGGGAGATGGAACACAACAGTGACGGTTAATGATCATTAAATATAAGTAGGATGGGAGAGAGAAGTTAAACATCAGCTCCACAAGTCAATCTCTTAAGCCAACCCATATATTAAGAGGGTAGGTACATAGAAAGAATTTTGTCGAATGCCGTGTCGTACGAGATGCTAACGCACGCGCGTGAAAAATAATCGATGAGCAAGATGCTTGCGTGTCACCGCCCACCAAAAATTCCCAAAAACCCGAAAAAAAAAAAAAAAAAAAGAATACGCTTGTCAACCGCGGACGGGAATTGAGCCCGACGTGGGGGTCGAACCCACAACCTTGAGATTAAGAGTCTCACGCTCTACCGATTGAGCTAGCCGGGCGGCTGAAGCGCTGCCATTGGCTGGCAGGCGGGGGCTCTGCGGTGCCCAAGTTCGGCGGAGCCGGAAGTTGACCGAGTGGGGTTACGATCGACCCGTCTGTCAAGAACTCTCCAAAATTGCCTGCGGACAAACTCGGTAGGGGTGACTGAAAGCGCCATGCATCATTCGACAAAGCAGGGTCTACGAGTCGGGATGCGGACGCAGCATCTCTTGTAGATATGCTGGGCTGCCACAAGTACCTATTTTTAGAGTGTGTTTGAGAACGGACGAAAATCATTATGGCTCAACCTCCGGCATCATGAAAGTCTGTTGTTTGTAATGTCTCAATCTTTTCTTTTGTAGTGCTGCCTTTGGCCCACCTTTATTGATGGCTGCTGTTCAAAGCTCACCAGTGTGTTGGGGTTGAAACTGACGCAAGACATGCTCAGGCCGATGAGGTTTTGGGAAATATTTCATTGAAGAGAAGATCCATCGTCATGTGAATTATTTTCGATTGGTTTCAGGTCTTTCGACATGTGACAATTTGTGGTTTTCAACAAGGAGCAGATTACGTGCATGATTTGTTTGGTCAGATGCATGATCTATCATGTTGACAAGGCAATGTACCAAAACCCACTCAATCACGCACTCTTCATTATCCCTTCCGTAGCCCAGATAGGTTCCAGCTGTAATAAGACACTGTTGAATCCGTGCTCAAGATTGCTTCTTACTTTGCGGCTTCCCGGGAGGAGCTGGGAAGGGAGTTCAGGGTCTTGCTATGCTTCGCCATTCTTTGTTTCCGCTGCCTTCTTCGTTGTCGTTTTTGTCGCCGTCATTTCTACTCCCATTTTATTACCCCTTACATCTCGTTGAGCCTCGAAGCGTCTCCACATCAATTCAGTGGAGGCAGCGTAGCCAAACGATCTAGAATGTTTGACACTTCGTGTAAAATTTGGAAGATAAGGGACTTCGTTCCCATGGTTGCCGCCAATCTCTACTACACTACCGCCTTAAGAGGCTGATATAGACATGCAAATCAAAGAAACAAAAGAGAAACCCTACATCAGATGGAGATACACTGGTTCAAAGCCATAAGATGTTCATATGAGAAAGTGAGCTTGAAGTATCAATCTTTTGATCCTTTACACCACTGTGAGAAGCAGACTCAGGCAACTCAAACAGTCATCACTCGCCTTTCCTCTCCCATTTCAAATGGAATGCCATGCTATTATCTGACTTTGCCGTCTTGTTTGAGTTAAGGTAGTTGCCTCTTCCTGCCACTGCAAATATGATTGAGACAGAATTGTGACCATAATTAACTGACACCAAACAATCGAATCTATAGCATGTTCTAAACGTCTCTAGAGAGGAGCATCGCAAGGAAACTAAGCAAGTGCCACAAACCTAGGAAATCAGATTTCAGACATACTTTCAAACAAAGCCGCCATCTATGGCAATGTTTTGTAAAATTCATCTTGGCGAAGGCCTAGACACAACGGTAATACATTCTCGGGCGCCAATTCCCTTACCTTCACAGTTGCTCTAAGTCTCCGCACCTTGGTCTATATCAGCCACCAACCCGCCATCGTCTAACTCTCATATTTTAGCTGGTCATCCTCTCTGCCAGCAACCGCGTCTACTGGAAGCCATTACAACAATACATTCTCTTGGCCTGCTTCTCTAGTCTACAAAATCCACGCGCTATTCTTTTTGCAGTCATTCTGTCAAATGGCCTCCCCTAATGGCTCATGCTCTTTGGAGATGATCCCCTCATTACCTGAATGGCGGAACAAAACACCTGCTGTGGCCCTCTTGGCACCCCGCCCCGGCGCGACGGATCCTCAAATGGTGGCTTGTTGCCACCCAAACCCAGTTCACGTTCACAACAACTGCTCTCAGTGGTGTGAAATACCCCCGCAGTACCTCTTCACCCCGGCAAATCCTATGCTGTCCCAATGGATCTTCAGGGAAATCTGCCTGTTGACCAACGGACAAAATCTGACCGTCCTTCATGAGGGATTCTCCATCATTGATTACAACTTCGACGATGAAGAGATCCAAGAGAATATGGCCTCGGAGCTCAAGATCTGTGTCCTTGGGGTGTTTCTGGTCTTCCTCGTCGTGTTGTCGATCGTCGGGACGTTTGACCTTATTATTTGAGGAGGAAATCTGTGATGATGTACCACTGGAATTGGAGAACAACATCTGAGGTCTAATGATTTAACAGATGACCTTACTACAAGTGCTATACGTCCTCAGATTAGGATGCATTACATCTATTGGAAACCCTGATGCATGTCTCTATTCAAATGAGTGGCATATGCGTATCGTGATTGTTGGTGAATCTTGATCGATGACTAGAGATTTAAGGCATACTAGTGCGCGCTTGATTCTAACAAGTCTTTGACTTGTTTTTTCACGCCCAAGTAGATTGCATTTTAGGCGCCATCAATGTCGCATTGTTGCTGCGTAGACGGGGTCGATCCTGCCTGTACAGTGGTTAGCTCGGACACAGTTGATTGAACGCGCCTTCCTCTCCTGGGAGCAATTGCAAATACAGCTTGCCATTTTGATCAGGCATGTAACGCAATACTCGCGGACGTCTGCATTGACATGAGTTTCCTTTTCCCTCGATATCGGCGCGAATGCATCGAAATGTGTCTTCAATGGTCAAGAAGATGTGGTAGAGGCGACCAAGATGTTAACGGCATACTTTATGACTAAAAGGAACATGAGGACCCTTTTTTTCCTCCACCCCAAACCAGGCTAGTCTTCTTGACCACCACATCGTGACTTAGATGAGGGTTTCTGATGGACTCGTCATTCTTGCATCGTTTACATGCTTCGAGCGCTTGGCGCGCGCGTAGACGACCGTCGCCTTTCCCTCTCCAGGGCACCGACGATCGATATCGAACACACCGGTAGCAATGACCAAATCGCTAAGCTTGAGATATCCGAAACTGCGTGGATCAAAATCCGGAAATTGCCTGGTGATGTGTCCGCCCACGTTGGCCAGATTGGCCCATCCCTCGTCGTCCGACGCAGCCTCAACCGCCATTCGCAACAGTCTCTTCAGGCGGATGTCACTCTTGACCGTCGTTGAAGAAGCTTCTTTGTTGAGTGGTTCAACAATGGCGGCCCTTTCTTGTGGCACTGCAAGCTGCTCATCGTAGACAAGGTTCTCGAAGTAGATGAACTTGTCGCATGCTGAGACGAAGGGCTTGGGCGTTTTATGCTCCCCGAAGCCGTATACAACCAGACCGGACTCGCGGATGCGCGCTGCTAGCCGTGTGAAATCGCTGTCGCTGGAAACGAGACAGAAACCATCGAAGCGGTTCGTATAGAGTAGGTCCATAGCATCAATTATCATAGCGGAGTCCGTCGCGTTCTTTCCCTGGGTGTATGCAAATTGCTGGATCGGCTGGATTGACTGTGTGAGGAGCTGGTTTTTCCAGCCCTTGAGGCTGGTGCCGGTCCAGTCACCATAGGCCCGTCGCACAAAGGCGGTGCCATATTTGGCGACTTCAGCGAGCAGAGCGGGGGCCGCAGTAGGCTGGGCATTATCCGCGTCGATGAGGACGGCGAGCTTGGCAGTCGTCTCCATGGTCATTATGTGTTCGGTCGACCCATAAGCAGGAAAGCGACGTCGCTGGAAATAGTGAAGGATACTCGGTCGGACCCTGGTGATGAGGTGACGGCGGATTACCCCTTCGTAAATCCGACAGCACACGCGGCGCTTAAAGAGATTAGCTTTGGGATCCCATCAGCTTAGTCAGGTGACATCTGGGAAGGCGAAAGCTTGGCGGGCCAGCTTTACCGTCGCTTTAAGTTCTATACTGCAGCTCTGTACGGTTTGCATGCTGCACGTTTACGTGGAAACATGACTATACTTAGGGACTTTCCGCGCAACCAGCTTGAGAACAGACGTTGAAAAATATCAAAGTGCTCTACCTATCCAACTGCACCAGCTGCATAATAATTTAAACAAAACTTCAAACCCCGGCCATTCTGCAAACCGGATCTTCATCACTTGATCTTCTGTGCTTTTGCGTCACACACTCTTCTTCTGAGTTTGGGTGCACATGCGCGTCCAGATGTATCTCAACATCGGCCAGACCAAGAACCCCGAAAGCAGCCCGAGGATAGAGTCGACGAAGCCAAAGCCCCTCTTGGGTGATGAGCCAACCATGTTGCTCCACAGAACCTCCGTGTCGAAGTCACTGACGAGAGCAAAATCCCCCTTGGCCACCCCTCTGACAATGTATTCTGCAACGTATTCAGCCGAAAGCATCTTCGTCTTAAGCTTCTCAATAGGGCCATCAGACGACTCGATCCGCTTGGTGAGATCGGGCTTCGTCTTCTGCTCGTCCAGGAACGCATCCGTCATGAAGGTATTCGGGAAAGCGCAGTGCACCTTGTACTGGCAGGTTGCAGTAGAGTAGATGGCGGCTTCTTGGCGGAGGGTGTCAGCGAGTGCCCGTTGGGCACATTTGGGGGCTGTTGATGGTACACATGTGAGTCTGACAATCTCAAGAAGAGATGAACGAATTGAATGCTCGCGCACCTGCATAAGCAATATAGCCAGGAACATTGCAGAGGGCAGCTGCGCTGCTAATGAAGACAAGCTGCCGCGTCTTCTGTCCCTCGTTTCCAGAGCTTTTCTTGTCTTCGTCGATCCACAGCTTGAGAAGCGAATGAGCTGGGAAAGCGCTTGTTAGGTAGTTGTTTTGCATGCATTGCTCAAGCTGCTGGCTAGAGAGGTCTGTGAAGAAGCCAAGTTGGGAAACGCAACCCCCAGCGACACAATACAGCGCATCGGGAGTACGGGGTTGCTCCCTGAAGACCTTATCGACCTGCTGGACGTATGAGAAAAGGCCTCTGATATTTTGAAACTTTTTCAACTTTCCTGTGCCGCATTCATGAGATCAAGCGCGACGGCATTAATCTCTTGCTTCGGGCTGATGGCGAGCTGCAAGAGCTCCTGTCGGGTTTGTTGCAACACTTGGAGCCTGCGACCAAATATCGTAACGTGAGCGCCTATAATTCTTATTAGAAAAACACTCGAGTTTTTACGGCATTCCCATACCGCGTGCGACAAGGATCTCGGCGATCGACTTGCCGAGTCCAGTCGATCCTCCCGCGATGAACACAACCTAACATCCAGTCAGAAGCCAGAAAGTCAACCAAAGAGTGTTGACATACTTTGCCAGTGAAGCTCTGCATGGTGATCTCTGTTGACTTGATGGTGATATATCAGAAAAGTCAGGTTGAATTAGGGGGTTTTCGCCGTAATTTATTGTTGTTGCCCTTTCACGTCCTCTTAGACGCTTAGTGGTGATGCCGGATACCGGGACCCGATCGCGTCAGTCCCGGCGTTCCGGGAATGGGGCCCGATCCTCCGCGACGATTCCCTGCTCCGGCGGCTGCTTGTCCGGGCAGCAATGCAAAAAATGAATGATTATTGCTTCAGTCTTTCTTTCCGAGGGGTTAGTTCTATTTTGACCAAGCACAGCACCAGGTTCATTCACCAGACTGTACTCGCGCATCGGGTACCTAGGACCTGCAACCCACAAAACTTGCAACCCGGCGCTCGCATTCCACTAGAACCAAGTAAATATACGTCTTGTGTGGGTTTGTGAATAGTTCAGTTGCCCAGAAGTCTTCTAAAATAAAACAAATCCAAGGATATTGGTGAAGCTTTCCGGAGGACGAGTCAGCGACTGCAACAGATTTTTCAGCGAGCGCAATGGCCGTAGGTTATCGCAGTGCACCATTCTTATCTCAAGGACTCACAAACTATCACATCCTCAATCGCTCAATCATGTACTGGAGTCAATTCGCTATGAGAAACTGCCGGGCCACGAAGTCTCATCCTCAAAAGACCGTTGATGAATTGCGTCGAGATGGGAACTATCCGCCCCTCAGACTCTAGGATGGCTTTTTCTTAGATCAAACTTGCCATGCTTTCTGGATCGATTTCGAGAACTGGGTGATTCATTTCACAGCATTGTCAAAACCCTAAGAGCGGCCTAAGCCTATGACACTATAGCCCTCGGTTGAATTTCGTACTCTTCGCATTCCTTATTCGTGAGCAAGGCAAATCACAAGTAACTACGACCACAATTCGTTTAGGTTGATGAATCTGAATTCCAAACACAAGACGTTCTAACATTGTAAACTGATAAAGTGACCCTCGCGAAAGAAAAAGATGTACTGCGCGTCATTTCAAACCTCACTCGACGGAGTACTGATCAAAGCGAGGAGTCAGGGACGTAATCTTGTACACCTGCTGAGCCGCTGTCGGCAGCGCACCCTCTTTCCCACTCTTCTTGATGTCCAACATCTCCTTGGCCCACTCGCAGATAGCACTAGCAAGTCCAATGACCTGTTCTTCGGTGAGGCTGGCGTGAAAAGCGATGCGAACGCGGTTGGTACCCTTTGGCACTGCAGGGGGGTCAACGGGGAAAGCCCAGAAGCGCAGAAGCTGGAGGTGAATCGAGAGGAAGTAGTTGTGACGCGGCTCTGTGAGGACTGCAACGATGTGGGAAAGAATGGGCTGTGCTTCCCACTCCTCGGCCAGAGGGATGTCAATAATTCCAGCGTCACGGACATCCTTGTAGTGTTGATTGTCAGTGATTGACTTGTAGAAGAGCCGAATGTGTTCCTGAAGTCGCATACGAGACTTTCGTTTGTTAGTAAAGCTGCAGGGCTCTGATATCAATTGTTTCTGAACACCTACCGGCTCTGTCTTCCCCTCTGTGAGGAGTCGGTAAGCTGCTTTGATGGCGGCCAGGGTAGGGAATGATGCGGCTGTGGTGAAGCAGATGGGCCGGGCGTGGTTCACCAACATGGTCCGGATGGTATCGTTGCACAGTACGGCAGCTACGCTCATGAATCAGACATGAGCCTTCGAATGGTGGCTCGAAATTACTTACCACCAGAAGCCCCCAACGCCTTAGAAAAGGTATGCAGGCGAATAGCAATCTCTCTTTGGAGGCCCAGTGCGGAAACAAGTCCGACTCCCTTATCACCAACGACCCCAGTAGCGTGCGCTTCATCGACGATGAATTGGAAGTTTCCCTTTGGTAAGACCTCCTTTGCGGCCTCAACCATTTCCTTCAACGGGCACACGTCACCGTCCATGCTGTAGACCGTTTCAACGGCGATGAGTACAACGCGTTGTCCTCGCTGAATCAGTGGCTCGGACTCATGCACCATCTCCAAGACCTCACGGAAAGAGTCGACGCAATTGTGGCTGAAGGAGACCTTGACCTTAGCCATGCAGCGCGACATACCCTCGTGGGCGCTGGCATGCACGAGCTCGTCGAACACGATCGCGTCGCCTGGGCGGGGAATGGATGAGAAGATTGCCGAGTTGCCTTCGAAGCCGGAGTTGACGATGAGAGAACGCTCAGCGCCGTGGAAAGCAGCGATTTCGTCCTCGAGATCCTCGAAATAATCGCTGTTGCCGTCTAGGAGACGAGAGCCAGTGCTGCCAACAGTGAAGTTGGGGTACCGATGAAGCTCTTCGAGGAAAGCCTCACGGAGCTGTCCGGATGTAGCGAGAGAGAGAAAGTCGTTGGAAGAAAAGTCAATGTTGTCTTTGCGTTTTCGCAGAGTAATGAGATTATGCTGGCTTCGTCGCATGTCGAGAGCTTCTTCAAGGTTGCGGTAAAAGATGTCCTTCATCTTAGGAGCTCTGAGCTCTTGCGCTTGATTCCATTGCGCGATTTGCGTGAAGACTGACTCGTCTGCTGTGGAGTTCATTGTGTAGACGACTATCTGAAGAAGTGTAAAATGTAATTAAAAGAGGAGTGAGATTGCAATGGCTGATGGTGTTGGCATCTCGTCTCGACTTTCTGTGAAAGCCTGGCTTTATATGATTGCCAGATGCTGCAATCCCTTTCTTATCCATGAGCTAGGAAGTCTCCAGTCTGTGCGTCGGTGCTTGGAATCCGCTCACCGGACTCCGATATCCATGATGACAATTTTGGGCCGAGTTGTCGGGGTCGCCGTTCTTTCGCTACGAGCCGTAATTCCTTGGCTGACTGCACCTCTGCCTGGATGCTTGACACGCTCGTGGCGGAATGTGTTGGCGGTGTTATCTTCGCTTGACCTGCATCTCGGCCTTGGCCGAATGAGGCACCGGGTAATCATAACTCTCTCATCTGCACAGCTAAATCCGAGTGAAACAGCGGAAGCGCGGCAAAGCCCATTTTCAATAGGTTACTGATATCCTCGACGTACGATTCCAAGTGAATCTCATCACAGCTAAATGTTTCATCACCTTCGCGAATTAATCTCTCAAAAATGTTTTAATGGCTGCCAGTAGTCGCATTTGATGGGCTTGAGGAGTTTTCACGATGAATATGGTAAAGTTTGGCTACTTGGAGGAGTCGCTGGCTATCCGGCCGGATAATTAATGGTAACAAGAGAACACCAAGGATGATAGCAAAGATATGATAAATCAAGATCACAATTTGCGCAGGAAAGGTCAGGTTCCGCTGATTTAAGATAGCTTTAAGGAATTTGACTATCAAGTATCTGACTTTGACGCAACCGGATGACGCTCCGAAACTGGCATGTGCGAATGACCAGGCACAACTTCGCAAACCCTAGTTCGCAAAATCATAAACCAAACGAGCCGTAACACTCTTCCCGTTCTTCTCAGTAGTGCTCGACTGAGTCAGGCGTCTCTGGGAATCAACATCCTCCAAGGCCCAAGTGGTCAACGTCGACCAAGCGCCCTTCTTGCTGGTGCTAAACTCCTCAATAACTTCAGTTACCCCAGACTCCCGAAGCCGCCGACCAAGGTCGCCGCATTGAACCTTGTCAATCGAAACGAATTTGACGTTTGTAACCAGAGCGCCAAAAGCCTGCGTCTTTTGGTCGCGATCCACGCCGTCGAGAACATAGTTGTCCTCACTCTTAAAGTTGCCGGGGGTCACTGTCTGTTCCTGGTGGATACTGAAGATTGGGTCGTCGCCGGAATCCTCGGATGTCAAGGAGTTCTGCGTGATGGAAAGGCTGATTCCGCCACTGGTGAGGACCTTGCGAGTGATCCAGCTCAGACCTTGCTACAGTTGGGTAAAGGTTAGAGGAGCTTTCTGACGGACGCGAACATTGGTTGCCTACCATTGCCAAAGTGTCTGACAAATCATCTGAGAGCGATCTGTTCTTTGTATCCTGTTAGAACATAATCGCGGTACCAGTTGAATGGGCATTAACATACCACAATCCAAGTACCGTTCAAGTTGCGGATTGTCTTGGTTCCGGGAGCTGCCATGTTTGTGGGACTTTATGAATCGGAAGATGGGCGGATGACGAATGAGTTGGTTTGTTCAGATGATAAAAGCAATCCGTTACAAGCTGCTCCCGAAATATCTTACGATGGCAATATTTATCAAAACCTGGTGTTCGTGCCGGGAGGATGCATCCCGAATGCAGGCACAATACCCAGTTTACCTCATGGTTTATTGCAGAACGCCCCCGTGGCCAGCTGGGTTGAGCGGCTCGGAGTCCGACGGCTAGAAGGATCAAATCCTACAATTTTTTGCTTGCATCTGATCCGCGGCGACAGAATAGCTTACACTTGTCCGCTGTCCGCGTTCCGACGGATTGAACAGCGGTTTCCGGGCCGGACCGGGGCCCGGATTCCGGACCCCACTTGGACCGGGGCAGTCCGCTCTCGAATGTTGATCGAAAGATGGTCAGACTGTTTTTTATTGCCTCGTCGAAAGATTCAATTGTGCAATTGACATTTTAGGCGTCTTTTAAGGGACCAGCAGGCTTGCCTGGAGCATGAGTGTTCTGCATCATGTCCATCATATTCAATTCCTCAACTGAGTACTGACTTTAGTCATCATGGAGTCTGCATATGTGTCAAAATCCGCAATTCTTCAGGAGCCCAAGATGTCTTGGTTTCAGTGGGCACTTCAGCTTCTATTCAGGAAAAAGCCAACGTATCAGGAGATGCTCAATGGCATCGTCCCCATCCCTGGCCCTCCACGTAAGAACAATTCTGGTAATCTGCCATGATCCGTACTGACAAATTCTAGCCATACCCCTGATAGGCAGTGTGCTGGATGTCGATATCAATGACACCCTCAAGTCTGTGATAGATCTTATGAAAGATTATGGTATCATTTCCCCTTCTCGGACTACGTGTGAGACCGAATCTGAATTGACAAATGACAGGACCCATCATTCAGCTTTATACTGGATCAACAAGAGAGATCATCGTCGGCTCTCAAGAGCTCGCCAATGAGCTCAGCGATGAAAAGCGCTTCTGCAAAGTTGTATACGGAGCTCTACACCACCTTCGAGACGCTGGCGGCGACGGGCTTTTCACAGCTCAACACGGAAATCACGAGTGGGGGGTTGCACATCGAATCCTCCTCCCAAACTTCAGCCCCCTCAAAATTCATGACATGTTTGATGGTATGAAGGACATCATTGAACAAATGTGTCTGAAATGGTACGTCCCTGGGTACCCTTTTCTGATTGCAGTTTGTTGCTGACACAAAATACAGGGCAAGACATGGTCCAGAAGCCTCAATAGATGCGGTTGATGACTTCACCCGTCTCACTGTAGACACGATCACGCTCTGCGCCATGAACTACAGACTGAATAGCTTCTATCTGAATGACGACATGCATGCTTACGTCAAAAGTCTTTCCAGAGTCCTCGTCGAGTCAGACAAGAAAGCGCAATTCCCGGATGCTATCAACGCAATGCGCTTCAAAGCCGACGCGCAGTACAGAACCGACATCCAGACGATGGCTGACATCTGTAAGGAAATCATTCGGAAGCGCCGCGCCGCAGATCCAGAGCCCGGCTCCAAGCTTCTACTTGACCTGATGATTCACGGCGTCGACCCAAAGACTGGCGATAAGCTTAGCGACGACGCGATAATGTGGAACTTGCACACGTTCCTAATCGCAGGTCATGACACGACCTCTGGTCTGCTATCGTTCGCCTTCTACTTCTTGCTGGCAAACCCGGACAAGATGGCCAAGGCGCGGATGGAAGTCGACTCCATCCTCAAAGCTGGCGAACCCATGACCTTGAAACACCTCCAGAAGCTTCCTTACCTGGATGCCGTTCTGAAGGAGACGATTCGGCTGCATGCCCCTGCACCTGGATTTCATGTACGTCCCTTGAAGGATGGCGAGGTTCTAGGTGGCAAGTATGTCGTCAACAAGGAGGATCCAATCGTTATTGTGTTGCATCAGCTACATCGCGATCCTACTGTATGGGGTGATGATGCCGAGGAGTTCAGGCCTGAACGAATGCAGCGTGATGGTTTCAATAAGCTGCCGCCAAACTCGTGGAAACCATTCGGAAATGGAGCTAGGGCTTGTATTGGGAGAGCCTTTGCCTGGCAGGAGGCTTTGATGGTACACCTTTCAACCCACCCTTACCTATGTCTACCAAAGCAGTTACTAATAGTTTCAACTCCTGCCAGGCTATGGCCATGCTCCTACAGCACTTCGACTTCGAGATGGATGACCCGAACTACAAGCTCAAGATTCTTCAGACGCTCACCATCAAGCCTGATGGCTTCAGAATGAAGGCGCGGCTGCGTCACGAGAAAAAGCCAGGGGATCTTTTCAAACATGAAAGCCAACCCACCCAACGGAAGACCAATCCCAATGCTCAGAGACCAAAGCCTAGAACCGAGCATGCGCATCCAATGACGATCTTGTATGGTTCCAATACTGGCACCGGCGAGGCACTCGCTCGATGGTTGGCCGATGATGCGATGGCGGCTGGATTCGAGGCCTTGACCGTGACAGAAATGAACAACGCAGTGGGAAAGCTACCAAAGGATCAGCCAGTCGTGATCATCGCCGCTTCTTACAATGGATACCCCTCTGACAACGCAGACGACTTTGTGAGATGGCTGAGCGGCCTTGCAACCGGAGATCTTCAGGGAGTAAGCTATAGCGTCTTTGGTTTAGGTATGAATACTCTTCATCGACCCTTATTTTGGCTCCATATTGACTTGAAGCAGGGCACAGCGACTGGGTAGCCACGCACAACAAGGTTCCCATTCTTGTCAATGACATGATGAAGAAAGCTGGAGCAGTAAGGCTCACTGAAGCCACTTTCTCCGACATGGCAACGGCAGATCTCTTTGCAGATGCTGAGAGATGGTCGATGGAGAACCTTTGGCCAGCACTCGCCGAGAAGTATAACGTTCAGCCAGTGGAAACCGTGGGCGCAGACATGACTGTCAAAATCGAGCCTGGTATTCCAGGGAGACTCGCCACTCGGCGAGGATTCTTTCGAGCCGCAGTCACTCAGACGCAACAACTCTCACATCCCGATGTCCCGCAGAAGCATCATCTGACCCTTAGGCTGCCGGCTGAAGTTCGGTTCCAGACTGGTGATCGCCTCCAGATACCTCCCAAGAATGGCCAGGGGATGGTGAACCGTGCCCTGTCACGCTTTCAGCTTGACCATGATGCGGTTCTGACTATTAGCAGTGCCAGACCCCTTGGGCTGCCAGTCGACACGCCTATCTCGGCAGGAGAGCTGCTGGGTACCTACGTTGAGCTTGGCCAACCAGCCAGCCAGCGAAACATCAAAGCTCTGGTTGATGCGACTGAGTCGAGTGATTCTAGGAGTCGAAGTGATGTGGTAGATGATGCCACAAAGGCTCTTCTCCTCGGCCTGGCAGAGGACCGCTACGAAGCAGAAGTTCGAGCCAAGCATGTATCACTCTTGGATCTCCTCGAAAGATTTCCTTCAGTAAACCTACCTTTCGCCAGGTTCCTCTCCATGCTGCCACAGATGCGCCCCAGAACCTACTCGATCTCGTCTTCGCCAGTAAAGGACCCTCATCACATCGACCTCACGCTCAGCGTCGCAGATTGCGGTGTCGCAACCCATTTCCTGGCAGCGGTCTCGGTCGGACAACCTCTTTATGCTTCGTTGTTCCCGGCACCCCGCGAGTTTCGATTACCGGCGTCTCCCTCAACAACGCCCATTATCATGATTGCGGCGGGAGCTGGTCTGGCGCCTTTCCGTGGATTTGTGCAGGAGCGAGCGCAGGCTGAGGGACTGCTGGCTCCGGCTTTGTTGTTCTATGGTTGCCGCGGCGCTAACTTGGATGACATGTATCGGGCCGAGTTCAATCAGTATGAGAGCCTCGGTGTTGTCAAGGTTCACCGCGCTTTCAGTCGTGATCCGGGTGCTGAATTCAAATACGTTACGGACTGCATACAGGCGACGCGGGATGAATTGATGAAGAGATGGGACGAAGGTGCAGTGGTCTATGTATGCGGGGGGAAGAAGATGTCGGACGGCGTGTTTGATGTCTTGGGTCCGATGCTGTACGAAGCTGATAAGAAAAGCGGCAAGAGCACGGCGCAAGACACAGATAGATGGGAGCAGGAGTTGCCCAGGGAAAGATATGTCAGAGAGATCTTCAGTTAGAGAGGCACTCAGGGAGAAGGTATGATAAATATTTCAACTATAGACGAATAAATTGATCACAACTTGAGATTCAAGCTGTTCGAATCACGTTATTCCGCCACAGGAGAGACTAGACAAGATATACATGTGTTTCAGCAGACGATTCAGTCTCACTACCAATAGATACAAGCCATGAGTTTTGCGTGATGATTCAACTGCATTATTTCTTCCCTTCTAACTTTTTTCTTCGCAGTTTGCCGCCTGGAGGCGCACCATCACAGCACCATGTAGCAGTCTTCCAACCATATTGGATACAAACACATCGTGCGAGGTAAGCAACTTGGGTGGGTTTTCTCGGAGTTGTGTTCCTTTCCCAACTTCAGACGGATTGAATTCCCACAATAATCGATCAGTCTGAGGTTAAAGGGGCTTAAAAACACAAATATCTAAGATGAAGTGCCTCCTTCTAGCACAGACTTTGTTTTTGAAAGCTTTTAGCTGCTGTCGCAGGCTCTTTCGCAGGAAGTCCACTCAAGATCGTACTCAAGTGGAAGGGCACCAATCAGGACTAGAGGCTGTGACTGGATGGACCACAGCTGTAAAAGCGAGAACACAATCTAGTTACATCAAGGCCTATGACGACCCTTGTCTTAGTACTAGACATCCGGGACCCGTTGCCAAGGCTTCTGAGAAGATTTCCATGCCCGATAGCACGTTTTGTAGGTGAGAATTGAGCCGTACTTCCATATCCTCTATTCCTGTGAATTGGACACAGCTGTTCGTCTGCTACCGTCCCGGGAGACGGCGTCCGGATGGCGCTCATTGACGTGGCCGAATGCAACATTGGCTGTTTGTCTCACCAATGTTTGCTTACCGTGCGTCTCATAGCCCGTACTTGGCTAGTGGAAACCGTAAGCTTTTCCCTCGCCAAGATGTCTTACCTTCCAGGGCTTTGCAATCGCACTCGCTTCCTTAAATGTGCTGCGCCCCCAGAATCACTCTGGAATTCATGGTGCGTCGCCAAGATCGCATTCGCAAAAATAACACAGGCAGACAGGCAGACGCCAAGGAATCGACATGCAGCTTGATCCTTCGTAATCAGGGCTCATGTAAAAGCACTATTGCGGCGGCAGAGTGATAGCCCCAACCTTAGTCCTTTGGCATCGCTTTCGCTTAAGCATGGCTAATGTAGTTTTCACGTAGGCGCCGTTGGGGTTGGGTATGCAGCCTGCCAAGGTGGATCTCATGTGAAAGCGCCTGTGTCATTCGACCATGTAAGACATGTATCATGGAATACATCAGCCGCAATGGAACTGTGTCTTTGGGCCAGCGAACGCGGGGGCCTCCGTCTTTGAATGTGACTGAGATCGAAGTTGATTATGAAAACCTTCAGTGCTGAATTTCCAAGTTTCATCGCCCGAAAGACTCTTTAACCATCTCATCCTTTTGCGCTCGATTGCTATTCATTGTTACCAATTATTCGCAGCCATGGGCCACGCTGCACTTCTCAAGCAGGGGAAGAAGCTGGCAACGAAGGCAGCCACGCAGGCTGTGAAGGATGCAATGAGTGAAAAGAAGACAAAGAAGAAAAAGCAGTCCGACTCAGTCATCGGTAACAAGAATGATCCCGTGGACGGCATCATCAGAGTCGCAGCCTCTATCGTCGGTCTTGTGTCAGAGGTTGTGCAGTATCGACGCGACAGGAAGGAATCAGAAGCAAACCAAATAGTAATTTCGGATGGGCAGCTTGAGGATGCATCGGTCATGACGCCAGAGCAAATCAACGAAAGCATTTGGAGGCGCGACGACGAAGACCATCAGACAAATCAGATACCGACTCAAGGACCTACCGAGAACAAGGCATCAAAAGAGCCGGCCGATCTTGCCCAGGCTTTCCTGAAAAGACACCCTTCTCCGCCAGAAGGGAGAGTTACTTCGACAGGGATAGAGCTGCCAGTTGTCGTACCTCAAAGGCGACCAAAGAAGCGTGCTCGTGGCTTCGTACGAGCTTACACGCCCATCTTAGCCAATGCAGACATTGATGAGGGGTCATTCCTCGACTTTATCGACACTTTCAACAAGGCTCTGGAACCGAATCCGTACCTTTATGCAATGAATCTGGCCGGCCTCGCGGGTATGGCCACGCCTGAACCGTTCATGCTTCTGGTGGGCGTTGCCGTCGCGTTCGCTACGGACGCTACCATGGAGGTTCAAAGCCGCAGCAAGTCTGCCAAGTTCCTCGACCATATCAACAAGGACTTCTTCATGCCGCGCGGGCTGATATGCCTAATCACAACGTGGAAGCCTGATGCAAGCGATGAACTGATGACGCCTGTGGGCTTTGATGGGAGAGTAATCAGTGCTCCGTTGCCCAAGACAGACGTCGACTTCCTCCAGAGAATGAGGATTATGAAGGAAAAGACGTCAACCGACACCATCATGAAGAGTTTGCAAACGC
This sequence comes from Colletotrichum sp. SAR11_59, assembly GCA_025328345.1. NCBI lineage: Eukaryota > Fungi > Ascomycota > Sordariomycetes > Glomerellales > Glomerellaceae > Colletotrichum > Colletotrichum sp. SAR11_59. The sequence continues at coordinate 78,577 of JAKMXC010000046.1, forward strand.
AGGTCAAGAGAAGGACACAAACCTCTAGCGGGGATTTCTACTCTCCTGAACCAGCACCGCTCGTCTTTCCATCCCCCGAACAGACAGCCGAAGCGATGAAGACACATTCGAATGGAAAAAAGAAGAATGCCCTAGATCGTGGCGAGATCTGGTTTGACGACTTCATGGACCGACGCGCGCAGGCCAAGTGGATCGAAAGGAACCCCACGTTTACGGTCGCCAGTTCCCTTCCAAGGCCCGAGTTTCGGTCGCGATACGCTGACCCGACTCACCCGGCTGCTAGCGGAGATATTGTCGCATTCGTCACCGGCGGTAACTGGTCTACAAAGGGCAAGACGTTTGGCAGAGGTCACTACAGTCAGCCAACTAATGACATAGATGGACAGCCTGACGAGGCGGAGCCTGTCTCCGAGACGACCAAACAGAAGAAAAAGGCAAAAACGGGTTCAAAAAGCGGCTGGATGAGTCTACTGCAAAAGGTGAGGAGCCCCATGGGCCTCTCGGCAACTTAACTGACAAACCTTGTAGGATGTCTTGTACCTTGTCATCGTCAATCTTCCAACCGAGGAGGACTTGAATCGAGCAATTCATGGATCAGTTTAGTGACCAAGGCTCTCCATCATTCCAAGCCTCAAGGCATAGAGAGTTTTCGGTTTTCATTAGCACCCAAATCTTGTTCAGATTAGATATCCTACATGTAAGCTAATGGTTTCTTGGGGGCGGGGAATTTCGATTATTGTGCATCAAAAGAATGTTTATCGGGCAGCTGTGACACGCGGGGACAATGCTTATCTATTGATATTCTGTTCACTAAGTTTGTGCAACTAACGAATGTTCTTGTGTAAATCTTTCGTGAGCCTTATCGTCCATCTGTGTGGGAGTCTTCTGAGCTTACTAGGAAATTGAATGGGTGCAAAGAATGTTGACATTGCATTCAGGCTCGTATGATGGAGTAGAGACTGATGAACCAGACAAAGTTAGTACCGATATTTCGACATTCGGTCTTCCGATGCCGAAGAAAGGTATAGTATAATAATTTGAATGTCACTTAAGTATTAGTTTTCCATTCCGACAGCTGCCGAGATCCAGGCTCATCGCTGAAGCCGTGTTTGTACCCTCGTTTTTCAATTGCAACACGTCTTCTTCAAAATCTAGTTTAAAACGTCTAATGGGGAGTATATTATATATCTACAGTCTGTCTAAAAGTGATTGTGGCCATTTCCAGCTGATGAGAGTCATGTTCATGGACAACTATGATCCGAGGCTTTGCGCTTCACACAACCGTTTATAAAGCCCTCCATACCTCAACAGTTCACTGTGCGTGCCTTGCTCCAAGATGCGCCCGCCACTGAAAACATAAATCCGATCAGCATCTTTGATTGTACTCAATCGATGTGCAACTGCCACTGTTGCTCGATTGCCCACGTCTGAGTCCGCAAGTGCATTCTGCACAATCTTTTCAGACTCAGTGTCAAGCGCTGAGGTAGCCTCATCCAGGAGCAGAAGTCGAGGTTTTCGAATGAGTGCGCGAGCAATGGCGATGCGTTGTCTTTGGCCTCCAGACAGCTGCGATCCGTTTGTGCCGCATAGGGTGTTGACACCTTCAGGGAGGGAGCTGACAAAGTCCCATGCGTTGGCTGCGCGAAGTGCCTTCTCGACAGCGTCGTCTTCAGGCTCTGTCATGGTCGATGGATCCGACTTTAAGCCCATAAGCACGTTTGCTCGGATGCTAGTCGGGTACAACGTCGGTTCCTGCTGCACCAGAGAGACATGAGATCGGTAAGCATCGGGGTTCATATCAATAAGTTGAGCCCCATCAACCCTGATGTTGCCGGATGTCGGGTCATAAAATCGTTCCAGGAGCGAAATGATGGTGCTCTTGCCGCAGCCAGAAGCCCCGACCAAAGCCACGAACTCTCCTGACCGAATGTTGAGATTGGCGCCCTTCAAGACCTGGACGTCCGGACGTAGGGGATAGCTGAACTTGACGCTGTCCATGTCGATAGTCTCGACTGCCCGCTGTGGCACAATTGCCCGGTTCTCCTGCGTCTCTTGAATTGTTGGTTGCAATGATTTCACCCACAGGTAGAAATGGGTGGCCCCCTTCCCTTTGGTGATGCCTGTTGCAGTGTCAGCGCCGATCTTTTGTCAAATGTCATTCAATCTCCCGACTTACTGCTGGTATAAGAGAACAAGGTGCTGGCAAGATTTCCAGCGAAAAATACGCCCATGAAACTGACAAAGAACTGATAGAATGAGATTTGCGAGTCTTTGACAAGCGTGCAACCCCACCAGAAACCGAGGGCCAGGATGAAGTACTCCACAGATTGTGTGAAGCTGAACCACAGCATCATGTGGAACAGAGGCAAAATGGATTGGCGAATAGCTTGATCCAGCCCCTCTGTGTAGCGATCAAGAACACGACCCTCGATGGCGAGACTGGAAACCGTTCGAATTGCCAGAATCGACTCGGATGCGATTGCAGCGCTCTCCGAGAAGCGCTTCTGATTGCTTTGGTCCATCCTCATCTCCAGACGAATGCGTGCGTATCCCCCTAGCGAAAGAGGAATAAGACCTGCAAAAACTCCAACAAGACCAAGCTTCCATGAAGTGACTATAGACAAAGTTGCGCAAGCAATTATCGTTATGATCGTAATCACGATCAACACGACGTTGACGCTCATGAGCTCCAACATGGCTTGGGCGACGGTATCGATCCTTCCTGTGAGAGACCCAATCGTATTTTCTGGACGGTCAAAAAACACCATGTCTTGTTTGAGGAGACCGTTAAGGAGGTCCTTCCGATACTTCACGAGCATCTTTTGGGAGGCTGCGTTGGTGGTGTATCCGAGAGTGAAGTAGTTGACGAAGGTCCCTAGACCCAAGACGAAGAACATGAGGGAGTAGAAAGCGCCACGCTCGCCTAACCTATGTGGCTCGAGTCTGAAGACATCCATCACTCGAGCCATCAATATCGACTGGCCAGGTAACGCACCAGCTAGCGCAACCAATGTTAGTATGAATTCCAACAGGTAAACCTGAGAGAAGCTTACCGCCAAGAATGCACGTCACCCCAATGACCGCAAAGTACCATTTCAGTTCGGGGTTTTCTCTCATCAGAGACACAACACCACTGACCAAGCCTCTTTCGCGGACTTGGTCAAAGTTATACTGATTTGCCGACGCCAATGACTGCCGCTGCTCAACGATACCAGCCTCGGACAACAGACCAGGCTCAAGAGCAGTCTCTTTGTCGATGGTAGCCCCAGTGGACTCAATTTGCGACTGTCTCGACGATTCCTTCGCATGGACCGTGAGATCCTGGACTTTGACCAGCCGCGCATAAGCTCCCCGCTTCTTCAAAAGCCATTGGTGAGTTCCTTGCTCGACAATGCGACCACTATTCATGACGACAATATTATCCGCCTTCCTAATCGTTGCCAATTTGTGAGCAATAACAATAGTTGTGCGACCCTTTGAAACACTCTCTAAGGCCTTTTGGACAATCCCCTCCGCGTGAGGATCCAGTGCGCTGGTAGCCTCGTCGAGGAGAAGAATCTTGGGTTCAGAGATGATGCTTCTGGCTATAGCAATTCTTTGCTTCTGGCCGCCCGAAAGAAGACCTCCTCGCTCACCAATAATAGTGCTGTAGCCCTCTGGAAGCTTCTCTGTGATGAAATCGTGGGCGAAGGCTAGCCTGGCGGCATTTTCCTGTAGCAAATCCGAGTCAGTCATCGAGTTATTGAGTGAGTTGGTTGGGTAAGGTAGCTTTGGATTCTTACAACTCGTTCTTGCTGTTCCGTCGCTGAAGCATACTCCCATCTAGTGCCCACTAGCCCATTGGCGATGTTTTCGAACACAGTTCCGTTGAAAAGAACCGGCTCTTGCTGAACAAGTCTGACATGCGTTCTTAACCATGTCAAGTTGAAATCTTCAATAGGAATCCCGTCTAAGGTGATTGTTCCGGCGGAGGGCTCGTACCACCGCTCCAGAAGACCGACGATGGTGCTTTTACCTGACCCGCTAGCGCCCTGTCGTAGTGAATGTCAGAAGACCACGTATAAAATATGCCATAGTGAACACAAGTGCCTGGACTTACCACAAGAGCCGTGACTCTTCCAGCGGGGATCTTGAGAGTGTAATTGTCCAGAACCGTCACCTCTGGGCGGGTAGGATAACTGAAGGTAATATTTTGCATGTCAATCTCTCCGCTCACGAATATATCGGCCGGTCTTTCCCCGGACCACTGATCGAAGGGATCCATTTGAGTATCTCTGTCTATGAGAGAGAATAGTTGGGTGGCAGCCGTCCCAGCTCGTTGAAATGTAATCATGTAGGGCGCAATAATGGTGAAAGTCAATGTTGCGACTATGACAGACATGATGACACTAGTCCGAGGTTAGATTCGTCAATAGTTAAGTGTGATTTGAAGATGGCTCACATGAAGACTGTCCCGACGTCAGCCACCTCATTCCGCGAAATCATCTTGGTTCCTTGCCAAAAGGCAAGCCCAATTGCCGAGTACATGATGGAGTATTCCATGCTGAACAGGACTCCATATAACGGACTCTTCTTCGCGCCCATCTTTTGTGCCTTGTTGAGAAACGTCTCGTAGTGGGACATAAGCGTCTCTCGGCTTCCGAAGGCCTGCACCGTACGAAGAGTCGATATAAGGCTCTCCGCAAACGAAGAAGCCTCAGAAAAGATGCTGAGCATATCTGTTTCAATTTTGGCCTCCAGAGTAGCCACAATGCCGATCACGATCATGAGTGCCGGGGGCACGCAGAGCAAAATCAGCGTCAGTTTCCAGTACGATGTGAAGGCGATGATGAATGCCGACACGAAGGTGCTCATGGCTTGGAAGCATATCATCAACTTCTCGGCAACGCCCGATTGTATGAGGTTTCCGTTGGTCGACGCTTGTGTGGAGATGGAGTTCGAATTCATGTCGAAGTACGAGATATTCTGGCTGAGCGCCGCCCGCAAGAACTGACGGCGCAAATTGCGCACCATGTGGAAGGCCGAGTAGGTTGAAAGCGTCATATAGATGTAAGTGCAGACCAGACGTCCTGCACCAATGTAAATGAAGTAGAAACAGTGCTTCGTGACATCTTCCATGAATTGTTCTTTGGTTGAGAGGCCGGAGATATAATTCGTGATGACCGTAATCAATCGTCCAAGAACAAGGTTCACAAGGGCAAGTCCAGAACCTGAAATCGCTGCAGCGGCGACGGCAATGGCCTCAAGAATGATCTCCTTGGGCCCGAGGTAGGTGAAGATGCGCTGTGGGAGTCAGTACGGCATATTCTCGTCGTGAGGAAGAAAGAACGCACGATGTAAGCCCTCGTCGCCGACATTGGTTTCGGTTCTTCCATCTTCAATCGAACTCCCGAAGAAGTTGAGTTTTCCCGTATATGAGAAGAACCCATCGCGGCCTAGTCTGAGATTTTCGTGTGGTTTGCCGTCCTCGAGTGAGCTTTTTGCAATAAAGATGGAATAATATTGCTAAGGTAGGGTGGGATGCACCAGTTGTGCTGCTCTAATGTGCAGCGAAACCTTCCGAACGAAAAGCTTTATGATCTACTCATAGCCATGAGAAAATTATCTTTAAGCGGTCTGCTGCTCCAGCTCAGGTAGATGTAGATACCAGACCATGACAGCGTTAAAGAAACCGCGTCCATTTCGCCTTGCAAACCGTAATGTTCCCAGCCAGCCTCCCACACGACTTCGCGCATTCGCATTCGGATTATGTCATAATCCAGCCGACAAAACTTGCGAAGAAGCCATGAAATTCAATCACTTGGATTGGCGCCCAGAGATGATAAATGGGTTAAGCGAGTGCGAGCTTGCGAATGCTGACCCGGATGACGGATTCCACTCACCGGCTCTTGGCATGCCTATCGGCACCAAGCCTTCGATCCGCCAAGTCCATGTCTCACGCAGTAACCAGTCAAAGAAATTTCGCCTGTCTTAGGTGCATTCCGTGGCTTAGGCCGGCACGGATTCATCTGGCGGCGATGGTCATCGGCTTCCGGGATGACCAGGGGCAGTGCCTAATCGTCCGAGGAGACCACGGAGGGCGGGTTTCGATTGCAAAAGCCTTGATCAAACATTTCGTGTCGGGACTTCATAAATAGCCATTGTGCTAGGAGCAATTCTCAAGATGCTGAAACTTATGTCTTAGCTACGATGCGAGTGTGTTAATCATGGGGTCTCTGAGCAACGAACGCAAGTTTTCCATCCCGGAGAAGTACCGGGACTCGCTGGAAATTTCTGATTTCGTTGATACAAGATCCGAAGACGAGATCCTCAAGCGACTCAGTCAGCATGTCCCCGTCACATCTGAGAAAAACATATGGGCCTTTTGGGACACCGGTCTGATGAACAGTATGATGCAACTTTCAATTACCGTGTGGATAATCGTTGACACACAACTACAGCACCCCCTTGGGCCCGGCGCAACGTGGTTGACTGGGTCCGGATCTGCGGGCCGGATTGGACTGTCCGTGTTCTGGACAACGTACCGGAGTCGCCGAACTATGTTCTCAAGTATCTTCCTGCCGACCTCTTTCCTAATGCTTTCGTCGATCGTACGATGAAAGGACCATGGGCTGGGCAGCATAGCGCAGACTTCATACGAGGTGCCGCTCTGTACACTTACGGCGGCGTATGCATGGACGTGGGCAGCATATTGATCCGTCACATTGACCGCATTTGCTGGGACGAACTCGTCAACGCCAACACCCCTTACCAGATTGCCCTTCCGCTCATTTACGACCAACTGTGGGCGAATCACTTCATTGCTGCGCGGAAAGGAGATCCTTTCATCAAGCTCTGGCATGACCTGATCATCCACATTTGGACCGGGCGCAAGGAGTCTTCCGGCATGCTGAGCCATCCTCTGCTCGAGTTCGCCAAAGACGAGACTTTTGAAGTTGTAGACAATGCGAACCTCACCTGGGATTGGAAGGTCTCTCCTCAGACTGCCATGGAGTACATCTGGCAGGTTCTGGCATGGGTTCGGCTGTGCCTCACCAACGACGCAGGAGATGGTTTCTCAGGGACCGATTATTGGTGCGACAAAGTGCTCGTCTTCGATACCGTCTGCGAAGACTGGCCTGGTGAGATGATCCTCGGGTTTGCCGGGAGTGGCCAAAAGCTACTGGACATCTTGGCTATGCCCATTGATGGCGAGCGACATTACTTGGAGTCTGAGCAGTACAAGTTGGCCGAGGAGGTGGTGTGGACTATCTTGACAAGTGCCAGCCTGCAGAAAGTTACACGCGCAAAAGGGTTGACTCACTCACCTCATCTCGGCACTCTGTGGGACTTGCCAGAGAATATTGGCAAAGACCAGGCGCCAGGCACTTTTGCCGACTTGCTCCGCTATGGAAGCGTTCATTTCCGGCAGACAAGAGAGACCATTGCAACTCTTGAACCCCCAAGACCCATTGACGATAACATGCTCAACAAGGGTCTTTTTGAGGTGTAGGAGACCGACGTCGTTCATCGCTTCGGGAGGAACTTAGATATCGGTTTAGATAGGTTATGGCGGAATACATGTAGTTTGTCAATCCGCAATTTTGTTCGTTAGGTTTCTTTAGAGTGTTTGAACGTTTTGCTTTCTATTGGTCATCTCAGACTGATCCAGTTAAGGACTCCGATTCGGTCATTTCCCTGTAAGCGTCCTACCAGGTGGTTTGGTCAATGAGCATCCCACTGCATCAGGCATAATAGTTAATTTGGCGCAGGTGTAGCTGCGGGCGAGTTCCGTCTAGGTAAGTGTAAGAAGCAGGATGAATACCCGTCAGTCGATAACATTGGCGTCCGGGTATATCGGCGCTGTGGAGCCATAATTATGGAATCGTCGACAGCAATCGGTCTTTCTTATCTCCATCTGCGTACTTGGAGTGTCAGTTTTGTTTCGGGAATTTTCTGCAATAGCTGGTCAATCAACATGATCCAAACGAAATGCGTCATCAGTACATGTATTCTTAACAACCAATAAGGTACAATGCGTAATTCGTGGCGATGCTTTCGAACAAAGCCAGTAGATCATTTCCATGTTGGTTAGCCGAAGGAGCCAGCTGAAAGAAGGTTTGGGCTGGAGGATTCCGTCCGTCTCTTGGTCTTTTCCAAATGATGGAATAAGCCTGGATTAAAAATAGGCAAGACCGGGGCACGGAGCCCATTCCGATTGAAACTTGCACCACCCATTGAGCAATGAGCGCTGGGCTCTTTTCAATCTCCAGTGAAAGCATCAGGCTCCGAGCCGATCGCTAAGAGGACGGAAGCTTCATGTACATTTTGTGACCTCAATGTTGCAATGGGTATTGTGCGAAAACAACGAATACGTCAGATGATAAATGTCATTCTATTCAGTCAATCATAGAGCCCTAGTCAAAGCAAACCGACACGCCCGCTCAGTCCTCAAAAAGCACGCCTCTGGTAATCTGCAACTAGTCACAACTCTTCTTGGTGAAGCAACTCCGTCTCTTGTACACGATCAGCATGAATATCGCCTGTAAGGTTGTAATGATCCCACAGCCCTTTGTCCACGTTTGGTGAAAAGTCATCAAATACCATCAGCTCATTGGTCCTGGAGAAGCCGGCAAAGGCGTTGGTACCATTCTCCCACATAGACATCAGCGTATCCAGGTCTTCGTGCAGATGCAAAGCATCTTGTGTGTTGATGACCGTTTGTCCATCGAAGACTCTTGGTCTTGAGTGCTCTAATTCCCTTTGACTCTGTATTTGTGTTGGCGAAGCCTCCATGGTGTGAAGTACCACTTCCGGAGAAGAAGTTGCGTCTCGACTGTCGACAATGTCATGGGCGAGACGTGTAAGAATTCTGACGAAGCTGCAAAATCGGACGACGTAAGAATTCTCTGTCGCGAACATGGAGACATTTTGAAGTGATGTTAAGAGAAAGTTTAGTAGTTCGAGGTCACCCACGGGGAATTGTGGATCTTCGAACTGGCTAGCAAAATGAAAGATGACGTTTGTGGGGAAGGATACAATCAGCCTGCGAAACTTTAGTCCTTATTCTTAAATACCTTGGTATTAAGGAGCTCCTACCATGCAAAACTAGGGTAATGATCGTGGTTTGACGTTGCGTTCCAAAGTTGTTGGAGAAGTTGGAGACTTGTCCGACAGTCATCAAGAAGCAAGGCTCTTGCCTCTGGCTCTCTGACGAATGGCCACATCAATCTCATCCGGGCAAAATGAAGAGGAATATCCAACTCTAGCTTTGAGCAAAACGGAGAGCCTGTGTCGAATGAGCCGTCTTGCTCTTCAAGACGATAAGCTGTCCTCCACTCCTCTAGTCGTTCTCGGATGGCTCTTGTTTTTATTGCGATGTGGTCCTGCATGGCGGCGTTCCTGGAGTAAAAGACTGTCCACAGGTCGTCTTCAATTTGCGCAAGAGAAAACTTTGCGTCCATAAGGGAGGGTGGCTCTTCCGACAATCTCATCGATTCAGTTGTAGTCACCACGTCGGTGGAGGCGCTGGGCAATGAACCAATGTTCCAGCAGACTGCCTTGTCAAGACAGTACAGACACTGTAAAACATTTCTTCGTTCTTGAACTTCTTCAGAACTTAGGCTGGATGCTGTCAACGAGGACGCTTGTGGCTGGTACAAGCCCATGGACTTGGCTACGTGGGCTGCCAAAGTCAACGCAAGATTGAAAACATCCTCAGAAAGCCACATTTGGGCGACAAAACACTATGCTCAATTGTCAGCGAAGTAGCTTTCAGTGGGCTCCCTTGCACCCACCAAAGATAGCAGAGCTTGGACATTCACCAGGCGAGGGCTGAGAAGCTGCTCAACCTGGACCATGGCGCGATTGGCATTGCCGATGAAAGGTTGGATAAGCTCGACATCAATTGATTCCGTGATTGGTTCCAGGTTTGACGGTGAGGTGCTCTTCGCCCGCGAGTGTAACGCTTTGGCTGACAGCGTCAATAGTACCATGTTATTGGCACAGATGGCAAACGGCCGGTTGTATGCGGGGTTGGCCTCCGCACGGGAAGCGTCCATCAGGCGGCGGAATCCCTCCCGGGTGAAGATGGGCAAATGGGAGTTGATCGACTCAAAATACGGCTCAATCAGGGCCTCGACGATCAGCATCGGAGGTGCCTTGATTGCTGAGGCGTCATGTGTGCTGGAATACAGTGGCTGGCCCGTGCTGTAGCCGAGTTCTTTGATCATCTCGCGGGCTGCCGCCGCATTGGTTCCGGCGCCTTCAGGTTCTGGTATTGTAAGTTCATCAATGTTGTGGATTAGTGACAATAGGGAAGACGGCCCAATACAGCGTTCATGTCCCTGGGCGTCGCGGACGATATGATACCCAAGAGAGGACATGTCAGACACTACCGAGCTGCTGCTGCTGCTGATGGTGCTGCTGCCAGGGTTGGATGTACCTCTTGGTGGGCTGCAGCCGGTACCTGTGAATGCAACAACGTCTTCGCTGGCTAATCCAAGGCGACTTGTCATGCTTGAGTCAAGCCGTTGAAGAGAGCGTTGTATGCCGGAAATGTTGCCCTCGATCAGCCGAAGACGCTCTCCCATATTGGAAATAGATTTGTTCCTGCATAGCGTCAATCATCTGAAATCAGGGCTACAACTTGGGTTCATGTCCATGCTCTCGGGGCAGTGATCCACCAATCTGACAGGGACAGGTAAAAAGAATTTACTCACAGCATAACAGTCTGATTTGGTTTCTTGCCATGACCAGACCAATTGCAATCGAGATTCATGCGAGTGCAATTGGAGCAATTGGGTCGCTCTTTTCCGCAGCGAATTTTCTTGATTCGACACTGGTCGCATGCTAAATCATGATTTACCCGTCAGTGGTTGTTCTTCGATTCCCGAACCCCCAGTATGCCTAGGTCTAAGCACTGGGCTATAACGTTCAACTTACCTAGATGATCTCGAGTATCTGAAGTGTTGTCCTGCTTATTGTTAGCCAATATGAAATGGCATGCGAATGCGAGGTACAATGAATGCGCTCTGCCTGAGCCTTTGCGAATGCGACAAACAAAGTTCAAGGCGCAACTCACTTCGACAGGGCCGGAGCCGGCCCTCGATCGTTTTTTCTGTGACATGGTGACGTAGCCGAGGTCGATGCAGGCGGTAAACTAGCCAACGAATATCAAGGTCCAGTGCGTCTATCATTCACCGCTCGTCTTCTAATTGTATGTGAAATGCAACGCGGTGATGGCTAGCGGCATGCGCGGACCTCTTGTGGAACCGCGCGGAACTTGGAACCCGCGTCTTATATCAAAGAAGCTTTGGAAGTTGTACGGCATCTCGTCCCTAAGGCCAACAGAAGGGCGTAGGCACAGCGGCTTGACCTGCTGCCGACGAGGTGGCACATTTCAGAGAGCTTTAGCCACTCAGATAGCTCCTGGCTGCCGCGTGTGGAGTCCGGTCACACCAAATCACACTACAGTAGGTCCTTTCGGTGTCCAAAGGGATTAACACTTACTGAATCCTTCGAGGCAGAAGCATCAGAGACGGAGCTCTAGGAAGAGACGGGATCTTTGGCTGTATTGGGGGCATACAGTGGTGTCTTGGCTGCCTTCTTGGCGGCTTTGTGACAGTGCGAACTGCGACGGGCACGCCGTCGCCGTCTACATTCGTGGGTAGCATTGCAGATATCCTTCTGTGGGCCACACCAACATTCCCTTTACTTTTGTGTTGCTCTCTAGTACTCGATGGCCCCCCTTAAGAAGACGTCCAGCTAGCGTCTCGGCTGTGGCGCGGCATGCGTCTAATCATCCAACTGTTGAGACGACAGATGCCTATTTGATCGACCAACTGCCGCTCTGGAGGGCATCATTCTCAATTTGGAGGGGTAAGCGAGGAAGGAGCCGTTCGGACGAACGAGCCACCAGTCGGCGTCGTTGCTGATCTGCCTGATCTGTCGGCCGCCAAACAATTAGGATCTTTTGTAGAAAAGCCACTGGCGGGACGCCCCGCCCTTTTCTCCGCGCTGCTCCAACAGGGTCATGTTTTTCGCGATGCGATGGGACCAACTTCCAACACGTCACTGCTGCGTGGTGTACATGTATGTGAGTCGACAGAGTAAGATATCATGTAATGATGGGTATGTGCCCAGCCAATTCTCGCCCTACGTGTCCCACTGCGCTAAGCCCTGTCACTAGCAACTATTGAATGGGCACCAAAATAGCTACAATTGCCCCTTGCTGAGTGAATATGATCATTGCCCAATTTGTCTGAGACTTGCATGAGGCTGTCTCCTTTGGTTTCTGGTCACACATAACCCCCACGGATTTTCCAAAATAACGGCGTTAAGACAAGTGTCTTTGAGGACAAGGCTTGATCATCTGAAGTTGCAGCAGTCAGATCAAGTGCGCGCCAAGCATGCCCAGCCCCCTTGATGTAAATTACACAGCTGGAGATTGTACATCTCATGCTTGGATTATTTGAAAACCCCGTTGCTACTTGTTTTCAAGACCAAAATGAACCCGAAATATGATGTATTTCGTCCGTCCGTCGCAGACCGGCTAAACCCCTCTCGCATCATACGAGAGTTCGGTTCATCATGGCACAATGAGGCGTATAAAACCTGGCTCTCGCAATCCTTCAGTCTGGGCATAAGAAAAAGGCGCAAATAGGTACCTTTGAGAGTGTGACGAGCTGACTGACTAATTATGAGCGTCATGATCCTTTAGCCTGGGCGCATCTCACGGTCATGCCGCCAAGAAAACTCTCCCACGTTGGCGCTTGCACAGCATGTTTATCAGCGGCCGCGTAACTGGCCCGCGGAACCCGCATTTTCTGCAGAAACACCTTGCGATTCCAAGCATTTTCTAGTATTCTCCTTTCAACGACCTTCCATATCTGTTGCCTAATTCTCGGAGACTTTATCTGTTGATGGTGACGGGATCCGCTGCTCACAGCCCTTTTCCCGTTCACGTTGTTTCGGCACCGCCGCCTGACGCTTTGGGGGCTTTTGGGTTAATACACTTCGGATTCCGTTTCCGTTTCCCCCTCGGTCCGATTGTTGGAGTTTGCGCTCGTGTCTAGAGAAATTGCAAAGTACCTGTTCGACTTCTCTTGTTGTCTGTCCTGGCTGAAGAGGAGACGCCTGCGCCAAGATGCTGCTTACTTCGGGTCTGTGATATGAGGCGCATTCCGGGCAGGATTCCACCGTCTCACGCCGGGGAATGGCAAGATAGACCGGTCACCAGAAGGGTTCCGGGTTCATCACGGCAGACTGGAGATGTAATCCGGATAGACAATGTTGAAGCAGTCGCGGAGAAAGTCGAACTGTATCGAGCATTCGGTTCATGATATTTCACATACGCTTCTAGAAGTTACAAGACGTTTGGAGTGCGTCGTATGGCCCAGAAGATTTATCGTTAGACACAAAGCATCTGCCTCTACATTCGCTCTCACACGCTCCACATCACCCTCTCAGCGACAGGTTAAAGTCCCCTACATACTCAAAGTCTTTCGCAATGGCTCCTATGGCAATCAATGGAACCTACACGGTTGGGTCCGAAAGGACCACTGCAGCTAGTCATGGCAACCACGCCCATGGCGTTGATGGCGCTGGTTATGCAGACGGCCATGGTACAACCGCTGCAGCTGAGTCCTCGAACGGCCCTGCATCGCACTTCGGGTCCTCTGCCGGCAGTGCAGTTGATGAGACCAATAACATCAACCGCCCTATCAACTCTCCCGCCAGCCGCGATGATCAGCCGATTGCCATCTGCGGTATGGCGTGTCGCCTGCCTGGTGGCCTGCACACGCCTCAGCAGTTGTGGGACTTTCTCCTCGCCAAAGGGGATGCGCGAACTCGTGTTCCAGAGTCCCGTTACAATGTCGATGCATACTATGATCCCTCGGGCAGACCTGGTACGGTCAAGACTGAGTATGGCTACTTCCTCGACTACGACATTAGCAAGAGTGATGGGGCCTTCTCCAGTTTCGTTCGAGGAGCAACAGAGAGAGAGGACCCTCACCAGCGCCAGATGAGTGAAGTAGCCAGAGAGTGTATCGAAGATGCTGGCGAGGCCAATTATCGCGGCAAACTCATCGGATGCTACGTCGGCAGCTTTGGAGAGGATTGGTGTGAAATGTTCGCCAAAGACACCCAGCAACACGGTCTCTACAGAGTTGCCGGCTACGGTGACTTCATGCTTTCCAACAACGTCGCCTACGAGATGGACCTCAAAGGCCCAAGGTGCGTTCATGCTGACAGGTTGCACACTTCACGACGGTTTACTGATATTCTTCTAGCATGACCCTTCGAACCGGATGTTCTGCTGCTCTCGTCGGCCTTCACGAGGCGGTCACTGCCATACAGAGAGGTGACTGCACCTCTGCCATCGTTGGCGGTGTCAACCTCATTCTGGCGCCTGGCATGACGCAGGCAATGACGGAGCAGGGGGTTCTCTCTGCAGATGGCTCGTGTAAAACTTTCTCATCGGAGGCAAATGGTTACGCCCGTGGTGAGGCGGTCTGCGCCGTCTATCTGAAGCCCCTGGACGCCGCGCTTAGAGATGGAAACCCTGTACGTGCGGTCATCAAGGGAACTGCCACAAATGTAAGCTCCAACACTGTCATGCGATCATTCCGAGGACTAAACTTGTCTCCAGTTTGATGGTCGAACCAATGGTATCTCGCTTCCCAGCACAGAGGCTCACGAGGCTCTGTAAGTAACTCTTTGGATTCAGTGCGCGTATCACTTTGTTCTAAGGCTGACCAACGTCTGTACAGGATGAGACAAGCTTACGCCCGAGCTGGTATCACTGACTTTTCGGACACCACATTCGTCGAGTGCCACGGCACTGGTACTCCTATTGGTGACCCCATCGAAGCGGGTGCTGTGGCTCGTGTTTTTGGCGGTTCACAGAATGGCGTCTACATCGGCTCCGTCAAGCCTAATCTTGGTCATTCCGAGGGAGCTTCTGGTCTGACTTCGCTCATCAAGACGGTAATGGCCCTCGAGAACCGAACAATTCCTCCGAATATCAAGTTCACCCCGCTCAACCCTAATATCCCATTCGAGAAACGTAACATCAAGATTGCTGCTGAGCCTCTTGCGTGGCCTGAAGATGGCTACGAGCGAGCTAGTGTCAACTCTTTTGGAATCGGAGGAACCAACGCTCATGCTATCCTTGAATCAGCCAGGTCACAGGGAATCGCTGCCACCAAGCCATCGGTTAACACCAGTGAGCCCCAGTTGCTTCT
Organism: Colletotrichum sp. SAR11_59; assembly: GCA_025328345.1. Classification (NCBI taxonomy): domain Eukaryota; kingdom Fungi; phylum Ascomycota; class Sordariomycetes; order Glomerellales; family Glomerellaceae; genus Colletotrichum; species Colletotrichum sp. SAR11_59. The sequence continues at coordinate 93,804 of JAKMXC010000046.1, forward strand.
ATTCTCCGCCAACTCCTCGGAATCCCTAAAAAAGATGACGGAAACGTATCAGTCCTTCGTCCAAAACAATGCGGAGAAGCTCGACCAGATCGCATACACGCTGGCGAACGGAAGAGAACACCACTCATACCGAAGCTTCGCAATTGCTAGCAAAGGCGGCAGCATTGCTCCTTCTGTTTCTTCTAGAGCACCACAACAGGCTCCCAAGATTGTGATGGTCTTCACTGGTCAGGGAGCTCAGTGGCCCGCGATGGGTAGTGAGCTCCTTCAGCAAGACAACTCCGTTTTCCGCTCGACTATCGACAGGCTCGATGGCTACCTACGGGACACTCTCGGCAGTTCAGAGTTCTCTATTGAGAAAGAGCTCCTCAAGAGGGGCAAGAGGAGTCGTCTTGACCTTGCTGAGGTCTCTCAGCCCCTCTGCACCGCGGTCCAGCTTGGCCTGGTCGACAGTCTCGCTTCGGTCGGCGTAAAGCCTGCCGCAGTCGTTGGCCACTCTAGTGGTGAGATAGCTGCCGCCTATGCTGCGGGTGCTCTGACGGCTCGAGATGCTATCATCGTGGCTTTCTACCGCGGCTTCGTAGCGAAGCTTCAAAAGAAAGCGGGAGCCATGGCAGCGATTGGTCTCGGTTGGGACGACGTCAAGCCTTACCTTGAGAATACCACAGCTACTGTTGCATGTGAGAACTCTCCCAGCAGTGTCACTATCTCGGGCGACACCGATGCTGTTGAGGCAGTTGTCAAGAAGATCAAGGAGTCCCCACCGAACGGACAAGAAGTTCTTGCCCGGCTGCTGAAGGTTGACAAGGCCTACCACTCCCACCACATGGCCGAGGTCGGCGAGCAGTACATGGCGCTCTTGAAAGGTGTTCAAAGCCAAAGCCCTAACAGAGATTGCCTTTTCTACAGCAGTGTCGGCGGCGATCTACTTGAGGAGGGTCAGACGCTTGGTCCACGGTACTGGCAGAGCAACCTCGAGAACCCCGTTCTGTTCGCGACGGCTGTCTCCAAGATTCTCCAGAACAAGGATCTTGGTAAACCGGCATTCCTGGAAGTTGGTCCTCATGCCGCCATGGGCGGTCCCCTGCGCCAAATCATGGCAAAGAACAATGTTTCTCATCCGTACATTTCTTCCATGATGCGCAATCAGGATTGCGTTGAAAGCTATTTCTCCGCGATCGGAAAGCTGCACCAACTCAACGTGAGCATTGACTTCAAGAAATTGATGCCAAGGGACGAGACACCGACTTATCTCCCTGACCTGCCGAGGTACGCCTGGGACCATGAGGAGAGCTACTGGTATGAATCACGGTTGTCCAAGGAGTGGCGTCACCGGAAGTTCCCATACCATGAGCTTCTAGGTGTACGAATCGCCGAGAGCACTGATATCGAGCCCTCGTGGCGTAATGTGTTTCATCTCGAGCATTCGGCCTGGATTCGTGACCACGTTATTGTCGAGGACATCGTGTTCCCCTTTGCGGGCTATATTTCCATGGCTGCTGAAGCAGTACGACAGGTCACTGGCGTTGACGATGGCTATGCTCTCCGCCATGTTGTTGTCAGCACTGCCCTGGTTGTCACTGATGACAAGCCCGTCGAACTAATTACGACTATGCGCCCTCACCGTCTGACGGATACCCTCGACGCGCAGTGGTGGGAGTTCACAATCTCGTCTCACAACGGCTTGGCCTGGACCAAGCATTGCGTTGGGCAAGTCAAAGCTCTCGAGCGCAATGGTCGCGACGTTGCTGGGGAGTTTCCAAACATGGCACGGAGTGTGGGGTCTCGCAAGGCGTACAACATGATGCAACAGGCTGGTCTTTGCTACGGGCCCAACTTTCAAGCTCTGCAAGACATCAAGACGGGTACCGTTGACCCGACTGCGGCAGCGAAAGTTTACCGGCCCAAGTTCTGTGCCGAGTCCCCCAGCAAAATGGCCCGATACCATCTTCACCCGATCCTCGTGGATGCCTGTCTTCAGATCCTCAGTCTAGCCGCCACCAAGGGGTACACCAAGAAGCATGGCATGGTGATCCCTACCCTGATTGAGGAGATCAAGGTGTACCGAACCGAAACCGACATCGATATCTCTTCTTCGGCTAGCGTTAATGGTGTTGGCGCCATCGTCGGGCGCGCCGATTGTGTCGACTCTGCTGGCGAGACCGTTCTGCAGATGAAAGGTGCTTGCCTGTCTCCTCTTCCTGGCCAAGAGGCGTCTGCGGATGCCAAGGACACGCATCCTACCGCCAGATATCAATGGACTCCTCACATCGAGTTTCAAGATGAAGCCACCCTTGTCAAGCGTTCTGAGACGGATGACAACCGTGCAGCTTACATGACTATTCTGGACGAGATTACTTGGACCTGCCTGAACTACATTCAAGCACAGCTTCAAGGCCTCCAAACTCCGGTTCCGCATTTGAAGTTGTACCTCGACTGGGTCAACGATCAGATCTCAAGTGGTCCGCGGGCGGAGAGTGAAGACTTGTTGAAGGTCATCACGGACAAAGCTCTCGCTTTGGAGAATACCCCGGCTTCTGGAGTAGCTTCCGCTATCGTCAAAGTAGCCAGCCGGATCACCACCATCTTCCAAGGCCAGGACAATCCTCTGGGTCTGCTGATTGAGGACAACAGCCTCAGTCACGTCAACTCACTGCGGGACTTGGCTTTCGATTTTGCCCCTCTGGTCAGGCAGATCTCACACAGCAAGCCCAATTTGAAGATCCTGGAACTCGGCGGTGACACCGGGGTTCACACTACAGACATTTTGAAGACTCTAGCGCTCGAAGACGGACGCGTAATGTACTCCAGCTACACATTCAGCGACTCTTCATCCGGCATGGTGAACGCAGCCAAGGAGCAGTTCAAGCTCACGCCCAACATGCAGTTCGCGACACTGGATATCAGCCGCGATCTGGTGGAACAGAACTTCGGCCACGAGCAGTACGATGTCATCATCGCAACAAATGTGCTCCACACGTCGCCCGCCCTGACTGATGCGCTTTCCAATGTTCGCAAGTTGCTTCGCCCAAGCGGCCGTCTTCTTCTCACAGAACTGTTCTCCAGATCGAAGTGGATCAATCTGATCTTGGGCGTCCTTCCATGGTGGTGGAGCGCTCAGAAGGATGGCCGAGTCAACGAGCCCTATGCAGACACTGAGCACTGGGAGTCCGCAATGAGAAACGCTGGCCTTGGTACATCGGCTATTTTGCCTGACTCTGAGCAGGAGTCGCTGCGTCGCAACAATTTCATGGTGGTGAAGCCCATCGACGACAAGGGTATTGAGGTCGCTGCGGCAGTCAACAACATCACATTGTTGGAAATCGCGAGGAGCGATAAATCCGACTCGCTCACCTTGGCTCTTGATGCTTCTGGGTACAATGTCACTCGACGTATTCTGGGAGATGAGGTTCCTCCGGGCGAAGATGTCATTGCTGTTCTCGACCAGCACTCGCCTTTCTTCAACAACCTCGATCAGCATCGATACGACGCTTTCAAAAAGCTTGTGGAAACACTTAACACAAGCGGATCGCGGCTGCTCTGGGTCACGTCTTTGTGTCAAATGGCTTGCGAAAATCCTTCATACAGCCAGGTCCTCGGGACCGCTCGTACTCTGAGATCCGAGCTGTCGGTTCGCTTCGCCACTTGCGAGGTTGACAACTTTGAAGCTTCAACAGGCCGTATCGCCGAAGTCTTTGAGAAGTTCCAAAATGACTGTGTCAATGAGGACGAGGAACTTGATCCCGACTATGAGTACTCAATCGTCGGCAATGTCGTCCATGTTGGGCGTTTCGCACCATTCCCATTGGAGGATGAGCTCCTTGCGGCCGATGACTCCGGTGGCGTGGTATTGGAGACCAAGAAGCCGGGCATTTTGGCTGCGCTCACTTGGGTTCGTCGAGAGGCCCAGAAACTTGACCGTGATCTCGTGGAGGTTCAGACATACTCTGCCGGTCTCAACTTCAGAGTAAGTTACTTCATTTCCACCCTCTCTGTGTCGATCTCTAACATGAACATAGGATGTCCTCAGCGCCAATGGCATCGTTGAAATTCCCGAAGAGGGTTTCGGTCTTGAAGCAGCAGGCATCGTCTCCGCAATTGGTCCTGAGGTCAAAGATCTCAAAGTTGGAGATCGGGTTTTCCTTTTCAGCCGCGGGTCTTTCTCAACCTCTGTCACGATTCCCGAGAATCTCTGCCAGAAGATTCCGGATGATTTGTCTCTTGAAGATGCTGCGACAATGCCTTGTGTGTACGCTACCGCCATGTACGCACTTTTCAACATCGGACGACTTCAGCGTGGACAAGTGAGTGCTTTCGTCTGATTAATCATCTTACAAAACGGCTACTGATCACAATCTAGTCTGTTCTCATTCACAGCGCCTGCGGCGGAGTCGGTATCGCTGCCATTCAGCTCGCACGCATGGCTGGTGCCGACATCTATGTCACAGTCGGTAATGACGAGAAGGTCAAGTACCTGACAGAGACTTTCGACATGCCTCGAGACCGGATCTTCAACTCCCGCGACACCTCCTTTGTTGAAGGAATCAGCAATGCCACCCAGGGCAAAGGCATCGACGTTGTGCTTAACTCGCTCTCTGGCGATCTTCTGCACGCTACATGGCGATGTGTTGCTGAGTTCGGCACGATGGTGGAGATCGGCAAGAGAGATCTTCTTGGCTGCGGAAAGCTAGACATGGATGTCTTCCTCGCCAATCGATCTTACTGCTGTGTTGATCTCGACCAGATCTGCTTCAAGAGGCAAGCCCTCTGCAAAGAGTAAGTTAAACGATCAGATTTGACGGATGTTTTTCTAATCTTTTCTCAGGCTTTTGAAGTCCGTTGTTGAGGCCTACGAGGCCGGCCACATTCTTCCCATTCGACCCATCGAGATCTTTAGTGCATCCAAGATTCGGGAGGCTTTCCGCTACATGCAACAGGGTTTACACATGGGTAAAATTGTTATCTCCATTCGCAACTCATCCGATGCCGCTCTCAACATGGACACCAGCACCGTCACGAGGAGAACTTCTGCCAAGCTCGACGAGTCGGCCTCGTATCTCTTGGTGGGAGGTCTGGGAGGCCTTGGCCGCGCCGTCTCCCGCTGGATGGTAGAGCACAACGCACGACACCTGGTATACCTTTCTCGAAGTGCCGGCAGCAATGACGAGGACAAGCACTTCATTCGCGAACTGGAAAGCATGGGTGGTAAGGTTACCCTGGTCAAGGGCAGCGTCGTTTCCGCCGAGGATGTTGAAAGAGCAGTCAAGCAGGCACCGAATCTGAAGGGCATTCTGCAAATGTCAATGGTTTTGCGGGACCAGGCATGGGATAAGATGACTCTTGATGAGTGGACACAAGCAGCATCACCGAAGGTCGAGGGAACTTGGAACCTGCACAACGCTACGGAGGGCATTGACCTCGACTTCTTCGTTCTATTCTCATCCATCTCAGGTGTCATCGGTCAACCAGGCCAAGCCAACTATGCCGCCGCCAACACTTTCCTGGATGCCTTCTCTCAATACCGCTCAAGTAAAGGCCTCCCCGTCGTTTCTATCGACGTTGGAGCAGTCGATGACATCGGTGTCATTTCCAACAATGAGAATCTCCGGAGGGCCATGCTCGCCACTGGCGCCTACATGATCAAAGAAACAGAGCTCTTGGAAGCCGTCGGCGCAGCAATGATCATGTGCCGAAACTCATCAGTAAACAGAAACTTCGTTCTTGGTCTGGCGTCCACGATACCGTTGAACAGCCCCAACAACCGCGCCCTGTGGAAGAAAGACATGCGCATGGCAGCGTATCGCAATATCAGCGGCGACGGCGATGGTGGGGCCGGCGCTGGCAGCGACACGATGAAGGCGCTTTTGGCGACGATTCGGCACGACGAGACGGCTCTCAAGGATCCGGATACCGCTAAAACTCTAGCATATGAGATTGGTCGGAAGTTATTCAGTCTTGTTCTTCGTAGTGACGATGAGATTCAGACATCAGCCTCATTGGCTGACTTGGGCATGGATTCTTTGGTCGCTATTGAGATGAGGTCTTGGTGGAGAGCTACATTTGGATTCAATATCAGCATGTTGGAGCTTCTGGGCATGGGCAATTTGGATGCTTTGGGCGAGCATGCCGCTGATGGCTTATTGAAGGCGTTGAAGGGGGAGATTTGAGAAGAAGGAGGATCGTATTAAATTTGTGACTGTCTAGATTTTCGATTTTCAGAAACCACATTACTTGGCTTTTAGATCCGCTGTATATATTTAGCACCAATCAACTTCGCATGAATTGCTTTAGCACTGTTGTTTCGCGCGTAGTCTACTTTTGATCATTTCCCGTAATTTCGTTCTTCCAATGAAAAAGGTTGTGTTGGTAGCTTATGACGAAGTCTCTGAACTTTCAAATAGAAGTGCGATGATGGCTGCAGCAACGCAACAAAGAACAATTAAGAGACTTATTGCCAGGCGCCTCGCGACGTCTCGCCATATGAGGTCGTCACTGCAAGCTTTTGTCACGCTTGTTCCAGCTCCGGTAGTTTGGCTTGATTCGCCCTCAAACCATGGTCGCAGGTGTTCGCGAATGTCATTTATCTATACCGTTTCTTAGTTTCATTATACACCCCGACAGGCTAATGAGCATGTGTAGCATACCGCACTTGTGGACGTTAAGCTGAGATTCTGTCCATCACTCTTATAATGAATGCATTTTCGACATAGGGGGCATGATGCCCTATGCTTTCCTTCTGACCATAGAAGACAAACCTTTTGTGCGCACTAGGAGCGATCAGCCAGTAAGCCACAAACGGACCGATTAGATGCACCTACCTGTAGACAGATGCTGTGTCCACACTGAGGGGTATGCATGGGTTGCAGAACCTCAAGGTAGATGTAGCAAGAGGTTCTTGCGATCGTTTCGTCGAGTAGTTTGCGGAGCCTGTCGTTTTCTTTCACAAGCTCCGCAAAGAGCCCGTGGAGACTATTGGAGACCTTGAGGTCTGCTAGGCATTTCTCGACTGTGGCCATGATGCCGATTGCAAGTGGAAGAGATGGAATTCTATTTATCGCAGTCTAGAATTTCCTATATTTGACTGATGGCTTTTGAAAAAGAGTTTCGGCCCGATGCGGCACGTGAGGGAAAAGCCAGATCAAGTAGTGATCAAGGTGATTATGCCCACAGCCATAGAGGTTCACTCGCCACCTCGTTGAGAAAGTGATAAAGCTTTTCGAATATTTCGATGATACCCTTGAGGTCTTCAACCCACTTTCGTCTCTTCTAGCTCTTTAAGTTTGATTCTCAAGGTTCTCCTTGAGCTACAGCAATATAAATGTACCAACAATGAGGAGGAGAGCAGCCCAGTGGAACGGTTCCATCGTCTCGTCAGTGGACTCGTCGTCTTGGGACTTTCCCGCAGGCTCTAGTCTTCTCGAAAGATCATCAGTAGACTCGCAGGTCTCCTCGTCTTGGGAATTATCCCCGTGCTCCAGTCTTCTCGGAACAGTTTCTGGGCTTGTCGTAAGCTCTCCAGTCTCTGTGGACATGTTTTCCGCCGCCCACAGACGCAAAGGCTCGTAAATGTGATCTATCTGTACCAAGACGTCAGCTGGAGTCTCAAGACACCGGGAATCACTTGTTCCAAAGATAGAAAACATGCTGTGTACGAATGCGTGATTTTGGGAGGTCCTCCCCTTCCTGGTAAGTGGAAGTGGGTTATGACTTCTTGACACAGGGGACATCTTGCCTCCTCAGTGGAGGCGATGAGCATTGGTGATGCGCACTAGAAGAGATCAGTCAAAATACGAGCCCATCATTATCTTGAGAAACACGTACGTTCATACAGATGCCATGTCCACATTGGCCAACATACGTCTTTTGCAGAACATCCCAGCAGACACAGCAACGGCTGTCTCGGACTATTTCCCGCAGGATATGCTGTGTCTTTCTCAGCTCACTAATCAGGTCACCCTTGTAGACCACAATGTCCTCGACACCGCCGGTTGAATGCTTCTGTGAGTTCGCCATGCTGCCGTTGTTGTATGGAGGGATAGTATGAAGACACAGTGTTGTCGGATTTGGTACGGGACGATGGAAGCGGATGCGATGATTTACATGCATATGCGATCTCTCCTTTGATGATTGTCAGTGGTCTTTCTCCGTAACGATCGTTGACTCTGAATGACCTGGCAGACCTGCGGAAAAGCAATGGCGCAACGGGTTCACAACCTGGAGGGATAGAGTTCACAGTAGATCTGACCTTGGAAAAACAATGCCTTTAACGATGTCTCGTCCAGAATAGTACGTATTTTCAAGATAGTCTAATGCTTTTTGATTTTGCTAAAGAGTAGGGGCTATTTGCTCATAAGTCGTTTCGTTACTGATGAATAATGCTATTGTGAGGGGGCGCCCCTAGATACCCATCTTGCCAGCTCGTCAAGCTCGTAGCTACCACACCTAAGCATCAACCGCTGCGTGTACGGTACTTGAACTGTAGTCGAGTTGTCGCCGTCGACGGGCGCTGCTAGATCTGCGAACCGCTGATCGGTGCTATAGTCCTTTACGCGCATCTCCTCGGCCGGCAGCGAGAACAGTGGTGCGTTCTCACGATTCACCTCCTGTATCTTGACATTGTGCTCCTGCTCAATCATTCGCTGCCCAACAAGGTGCAGGTTCCCAAGGGTGACGGGCTCCCTGCGTCCGGTGGCGAGTTCGCAGACGATGAGCCAGGCCTGGTAACGGATATCGAGCCAGCGACACTTGGAGATGACGAACTCCATTAGTGGAAGATAGCTCATCTCGAAGTTGAAGCTGTACAGCGAGGAGTCTGGCGGAAGCTCCGGACACCTGGTGAGGATTTCTTGGGCGAGGCTTGTGATCCGTCTGAAGTGGGTCTTGAACGAGTCGTAGGCGGACTCGTCCGAGAACCGGCACACGCTGATGCACATTTTGGCGACCCAGTACTTCATCTCCATCTCCATGCAAATAATCTCGGCGTGTGGTGGTAGGGGTTGGTCGGATCCGAGTCGTGGTTCGCGAATAAAGGCCGTGAAGGCGGCATGCCATTTGTCGAACGCGTTGCACATGGCAGTCTGTTCGTCGCTCATGACGGGGCCTCTTAGGCGTGAATCTGTCCACGATTCGGGGCCTGCTGAACGGATGTACCTGATGGCGTCTAGGATGATGGTGTCCATCGCGGACTGTGGTCGATATATACTAAAGCTTTTGTCGAAAGGACCTAGATTGTATCTCGATGCGGGTCCAAGGTTTAGGTTGAGGTTAGGAAAGCAAGGTCTGTCGTAGAAGCACATCTGGATGATGCTCAATCGATAGAACTTGGGGAGAACGTCCTCGATGGTCATTCGGGACAGCTCGCTATAATCCACGTTATTGAGGACTTCTATCCCCGTGGCAAGTTGTTCCATCGCCGCTCCAAGGCCTTCTCGCAAGAAGTCCACCGACATGAAGAGGAGGCAGCCACACAGAGTGACGTTAACCTCACTGTTCTCCTTTGGATCTGATTCGCCCTCGTCGTTGTATGGTTGCGGTGGCGTGAACGAACTTGATGATGTTTCTGCTCGGTTTCCATCCGGGAGCGGGGTGTTCGAGAGGCGGCCTGTCGATGGTAGACTGGTGGATGACGAGCTCGCTGGGGAGTCGACGATACCTGCTAGGTTGAAAGGGGCCCTTGACTGGCCACTCATTGCCTGCGTGTCTACTCCGGGCTTTTGCTTGCGGGTGTTTCCCCCGAGTATGCCCAGAAGCCGGGTGTATGGTTCAGGAACCCCAGGTGCATTGCCATCGTCAGAGGCGTTATCTGGCATGCCAGGCATGAGCGTCGAGATGGCAGCCATCGCTTCTCGGAACGCCGGCTCCGTCCTGCTCATGCGTGGGATAATGTCGGTCCACAGGTTTCCTTCCAGATGCCCGGGTATCATGGGCGCAATCTTCCGTCGGAAGTGCTCCATGATCTTCTCCTCGTCCATGTCGCCCTCCCACGCAGCCGATGCCTGAGCCAGAGCGGCGTTCAACTTCGTCGCCCGTGACCGGGCCCGGGCAAGGGCGCGGTTACTGGGGACGACGACGGCGTAGCCATCGCATTTGCGGCCGGTGCTGGTGCATCGAAGGCAAGCGGGCTTTGCCTCGTCGCACTTCACCTTGCGCGACCTACGAGAAGACAAGCGTACGAATTAGAATGGCAATGTTTATTGGTAATCGGATGAAGTAACCGAGCACGTGAGCCGGACTCTCCAATCAGGCGGAGTGACCGAGAGGCAACTTGAACCGGTTGCCCGTCCGGGCTCCGCGACCTCGTCTCGGAGACTCTCCGTCACGGCGCGGGACCGTTCCAGACCGTCCGGTCTGGCAAACGACGTCATGCGGGCTTTTTGGGGCGCCGGGAAGTATGATGCCGCCGGGCGGAACCGAGTCGAGGGCCGAGAGTTCGAGGGTAGTTGAAGAAAGAGCAGGTACTTACTTGCAGGTCAGACAGCCGGTTCGAACCTTTGGCTGGCCCTTTCTTGTCATTGTTGCTCGCTGTCCAACTCGAACAGGCACATGGAGAGGAGAGAAAAGAAGGTACAAAACGGGCCGGTCTCAACCGCAGCTAGCCCTCAGGTACCTTTGCCTTTACCCTCCAGTCCAAGGCCACGTTCACCCCTAATTGAATATAGCCAGGAACCAAGAGGTGCGGGCGCGGGTTGTGTGAGAAAGGAAAAACAAAAAAGGGACAATCAGAAAAAGTCCGAGGTGGCCTATGGAGAGGCTCTGATGATCTTGAAGAGGTGTGTTTCAAGTTTTGGAGGGGCGCAGCGACCGCGGAGGCTGTGGGAATTGGCCGCTCAATAGTTTTACGCCAGACGGCCAGGAACCACACGGTGGGCAGCAAGCAGCAGCAGCAGCAGCAGCAGACAGTAGCAGAGCAGCAAAATGATGGTGGTGTCACTTCCGCTCCCTGCGTCACAGTTTTGCTGCTAATTTGGGGGCCGGTCGCTGTACCAAATAACAACCTGCTCCCCTGTGCGCGCCATACCGTGCTCATGTCACCTGACAGCAGCAGCAACCTTGGTTCTGTGGCCGATCCAACATGGCGCTAATTTTGGGCAGCCGTCGACTTGGCGTTGGGGCCGGGGTTCATTGCTGAGAGCGGTAGAGCGGGTGAAGAGTCTCCCCCTCGTCGAGCTGTGTCGAGTCGAGCCGGTTGGCGCAAGGGGGTGGTGGTGGGCGAGAGGGAAAACCGCTGCAGACAGCCGTTTGTGGCATCTCTCTCTTGAGGGGGGAAGACTCCTGTTTCGGCGCAGCACGGGGTAGAATACCTTGCTTGCCCGGCGGTCAGCGCGCATCAAATCAGATCATCAAATTGTCAAAGAGCCTAATTGTTAGGGCTCGGATATTGACAAGAGGAATTAGCGTCAGGATTCTAGACCCTGTCATGTCAGCTCAGCTCGCTGACGGCGAGCCAATGGGGGCATGCAAAGTGAGACACTTCAAGGGGGGATGCAAGCGGACAAGGCTCGCATTCTGCGAGTCCGTCTCTCACTGCCGAAAAATACAGCTTGTTTGCTGCTCACCGGGTTGTGCCAGTGCCAGAGGCAAGACGGGGTGTCTCTGGGTCGAAACAGGACTTCGGCACGTGTCAGCTGTAGACAGAAAAAGCCTGCCCAAGTTTCGTTGTGCGAGGCTTTGGGCTTCAGCAATTAGATGAAGGGGGAACCAGCGGGTGGATCAATGGTTGCTGACGAAAATTGACTTTGGCGTCTGATTGGTACGCGGATCATCCTATCATTCCTCGCCTACGACGTAGAGCTTACCAACGGGACAGGGATAGCGGGGATATTCCCGACTTCCCTTGACAGCGATTGGTGCTCGTCTCGACGGAGAACACGAACTGTTTCTAACCTCCAACGACTCGCGGCATGAGAAATGACTGCGTTCAAGCGCGGCGGCCAAAACGCCACATTACCAAAGACTTTGGCCATTTCTGCTCGCTTTGCTATCTCTTATCATGGTTGCGCCAGCTAGTAAGCGAGGACACGGAATAGCCCCAGTTCCGTTTTGTCTGCCCAGGCAGGCGAATCCTAGGCAACAGGACCAAGGAGAGAAGGCCGCTCGTTCAAAAGCTGAGTGATGGATGGAAAGATCAAAACACCAGTTCAATTCGAAGGGAACCAATCAGGTCTCGTGAAAAGTACCATGCAGGTTGGTTATTCTCCAGAGAAATTATTCAGTGCTGATAGAGTCATTATGACAATACAGAAAGTCCCCTGCATGAACCTTGTCATCAGACTTCGACGAAAAGACTCAGCCACCAACAGCAAATGAGTGGTGTAGTCAAAAACTGACAGTCACATTTCACCTGCCAATTCGGGTTCCACATAATGTTCTTCGAAAGGTTCCATATTACTCCTCAGGTTTCTGGAATGTAGATCTGAGAGATCGCAATCAGATCAGGCGTGATTCCAGCCCTCAGCTGGCGCTAGCGAATGATATCTCCTGGTCCCAGGACCCACCGCATCAACATCTGACCCGCCTTGCTAGCTCAATCGGTAGAGCGTGAGACTCTTAATCTCAAGGTTGCGGGTTCGACCCCCGCGTGATGCTCAAATCCTCACCACGATTGACATAGTACAATCTCACGGGTTCCCTTTTTGATGTTTCATGCTATTGATCCTATCTCCATGTTTCAGCATAGTAATTCCATTGAAACATGATTTTTGATACGAAGTTCTTAAGTTTCGTTGCTAAAAAGATGTCTGTCAGCCCCAGCTGCCTCTCTGGGCCTCTATTCAGGTTCTGCTAGCACAAAGGGAAGGATCATACCTTTCCTGATTGTCATCAATTCGGCGACAAACAGAGACCGCATGCCGTCATCCAATAATGACGAGCACGTTCTACTATTCTAGCATTGCTTAATCATGTGGTCGTTGGAGCTTTTTATTGCTCCTTTGTTCACGGGAGTCGGGCTATATTTGGAAAAAAGAAAAAGAAGCCCATACCAGCCGGCAATCATTCATAAAGCCAAAATGTCCATGGTGATCTTTGCGCGGAAACTCAAACTAGATTCTGGCCTCTCTTAACCAAACATGGCGCGTTTTACGGATTGCCCGCCAGAGGTTATCGTCGAAATTTGCCGCCAGCTTGTCCTTCCGTTGCAAACAGAACTGTATGCCTACGACCTCTCAGCTGATGTTTCGACGGACAACTCTCTTGCATGCCGAATCGCTCTTGCTCGATTGATGAGGACATGTCGCAAGTTGCATGATGCGGCAGGCTGTATGCTATACTCGGGCTACTATCACAACCATCATCCCTCACAGGCTGTCACCTTCCTGAAAACCCTCGACCCGTACGAAGGTAGCTCCCGCCCCGAGCTCGTGCGCCACGCAGACCTTCATCACAACTTGTACGAAAGCAGCAGTGATGGCATCAACTGGTCGAAGGGGGAAGAGAATATGACCAAAGACCCTTGGATCAACCGCTTGGCTGGAGCTCTGGGCATGCACTTCGCGGATTGGTGGAACAGGTGTCGTATCGGGATGCAGTTCGATCATGTCCTGGAGCATATCAGCCAGGTGTTTATTATATACCTACCCACCTTGACCTCTCTTGATGTCAAGCTGTGCCACAACTGGAAATTTGACCTATTGCAACAATGGACTGAAAAGCGACCATCGGGATGTAATGATCTACTCCCAAATCTTCGACACCTTAAGATCCAAATGCGGTCCGCTAAAGCACGAAAATGCAACGCTCACCAGATTATCCTTGAAGGTGCCCCCAGGCTCTCTACCTCGGAGATATACAACTCAATGTTCTATACGATTCCGTCGGACTGTCAGCTTGTGAATCTCCGGAGCCTGAAACTCACCAATTGCTCGATGGACTTGAGAAGCATGACAGAAGTTATCACGGCGACGCCAAACCTTACATTTTTTGAGTATCGCGGAGTACAATCGGGTACCGAAACTTCCAGGAAACCCCTCCTGGGACCCCAAATGCTGTGCAATCTCCTCAGGAACGACTACGATCTTGCAGCTAGCCAGCCCAGCGGCACAACCAAGCTGGACCTCCCGAATCTTTATCGCCAGCTACGCACTCTCAAAATCGATTTTCACAGCAGTCAATTTCTCTTCGACTGGGACGACAGCGATACAATCACTTCTTTGCAGGACTTTTCCAAACTTCGAAATCTGAGCATCGATACGCACAGCTTTACTTTTCGGACCAGTAACCAGAACCATCTCAGTATGAACAACATCGGCAAAATGATCCCGCAATGCCTTGAGACTTTGGATATTAGCCGCATCGGGGAATTCCTTCTTGAGGAACTTGTCCGGGTTGGTCTGAGAGAAATTATCGACATGAGCAGGCAGGGTCAACTGCGACAGCTGAAACAGATCAGCCTTACAAATTGCGTTGTCCATCGAAATCGGCCGACACAGCAGAAGGCTCTCCATGACCTACGGGAGATGTTAGAAATTCCCGGCGCGCCTTCCATATACCTGAACGGGAAGGCTGTCTGAGAGGAAACTGTTGAATCTGTACATGGCTTGACACACATCTTCACAGTTTTGTAGCGGGAGTCGGGTTGAGCACAGTCAGGTTCAGCACGTGAGAGTTCGAAGAAGCAACCACGGACTTTAGATGGATTACGAGCAATGTTGACAAGGCACGGAGGGAATGACAATTAAGGTAAAAGTTGCTCCCACTACGAACAGAATACAACTATTACAAGCTATTGGTTTATCACATGTAGTTACCAAACGGCTAAGAGTTCATGATTTCTTATCCTCCCCCTCCAGATGTACCAGCTCCGTCACAGACGCATCATTATCATTGTCATTATCCGCCCTTGACTCGAAGGCTGAGAGCCCATGTCCTTCCAAGTCGTTTCCTGAGCCCCCTTTGCCCCTCTTTCTCTTCATCCCCGAGGAGCCAATTGTCTGTACGGAGCTGCCAACCTTGAACTGACTCTGATTTCCACCCTTGGTGAACAATCGTCGGATCGCAGGTGCACAACCGCAAATGATGGCGAAATTGGCATCGAGAGCTGTCCAGATCCAGATATTGTAGGAATCCCACGTAAGGTCGTAGCTCGGATCCTCGACATACGTGATCTCGACGTACAGCACCCAGTACGTGCGCATGATGCCAGCGATGACCACCAACAGGCCAAGGCCGAAGAGCGCCGCCAAGCTGATTCGCTGCATCATTGGCATCTGGAGTCTGAATAGTGTAAGCATCGGAAGAAGGTAGACGGCGATGTCGGTCATGACGGTCGTGGTGCCTTGGCCGGCCAGCGGGGGCCACTCTGGGATGCAGTTGCCCCAGTCGGCAAAGAGGGTCCAATAGTGCCAGATCGGTCTGGCTCAGGCCCCAAGATCAGCATTCGAAACTTCTAGATGGAGTGCGGTTATTCAGGTCGGGTGACTTACGCGCACTGAGTCCACAAGACGATCATAAAGATCCACGTCAAGAGGAAGACAAGGATGCCTGTGACCCAGGTGAAGCGGGAAAACCAGGTGCCGGGGGCGGCAATCCTCAGGTAGCTGCAGAGAATTGAAAGCTTCGAGAGGCCGGAGGCAAACAGGAACAACATCTGCGCCGCCATTGAGATCTGTGATGTTTGCGTCAGCAAGTTAGGAGTTCCGTTGTATGCTGACAACCCTTACCTAACCAGCGCAGCACCCCATTCAATTCCATTCAATCAATTCAATCAATCAGCTAATTAAAGGAGGGCTTTTTTTATAGTTAATTAGCTAAAACGACGATACCTTCGTTTTAGACGTTTTAATTAATCTAAAGTTAGCTAGAAGAAGGAAAATCTAGTCTCTAAACTAATTAGGATTTTTAAAAGACTTTTAAAAAAAGATAGAAATATATTACTAACTATACTTAATAAAATTTACTATTAGTAATATAAAGACCTATAATAGGATTTAAACCTATAACTTTATACTTTATTAAATAAAGTTAGAAATTATACTATTTAATTATATAAGTATTAATAGATACTAGTAAAGTAATTTTTATCTAATAAGTACTTTATAACGCTTATTTTTTTTAATATATACTACTATAAAGTTAAAATATGCTTTTAGCTAGTAGGCTTAATTAATATATTTTTAGTTACTTTACTAAGGCTTAAAAAAAGCCTATTTTTTAACCTCTTTACTAATCCTTAAAAATAACCCGTTTTTAATATTACTAGTAACGCTACTACTACTACTACTATTACGCTTACTTCTACGCTTTAAAGCCTTACTTATATATACTTCTTAGTATCTTTTTTAACCTCTTATTTACTATTATAATATCTATACTAGTTTATAATTAACACCTTAATTACTTTATTAGCTATAATATATTAACTCTTTATAAAATTACTACTTAAATCTATACTTTATTAACTACTAATAATATATTAACTATTAACTTTACTACCTATAATAGTCTTAAAGCTTTACTTCACGCTATATAGAAAAGTTAACGCTTTATTAATATTAAGTATATCTTAAGGAAAGGTAGCTAAAGCTATACCTCTTAGATTAAAAATAAGGACTTTTTTATCTATAAGATCCTTTAAAGTAGTATTTAAAGTATATTACTTTTTTACTTTACTTTTAACTATACTAATAATATATCTAAGTAATACTTATTAAGTTTACTAATATTATAATAAAACTAAGTATTTTAATATATTTTAGAAAGCCTCTACTATATCTAATACTAAGGTATACTTTAAAACTATCTACTATATCTTCTAAAATTAATCTTATATTAAAAGTATATCTAGTAGTAATTCTAATACTAATAAGCCCCTCCTTAAACGCTAACGCTCTATTCTTATCGCTATACTTTAAAGTAAAATCTTATAGATTAAAAAGCTAACCCTTAGGTTTATTATTAATACTAGTAATCCCTTTTTAATATTTAGTAATTAATATATATAGTATATACTTAACCTCTTTAATTATAATATTTTTAACTAAATATATTAGTTAAAGTTAAGTTAGAAAGTTTTATTTAACTAACTCTATACTTCTAAGAAAGTATAGATCTAAGAGGAGATATAGAAAGTATTTACTAAGGTTTATATATTGTTTAATCTATAGACCTCACCTAATTAATATATAATTATTACTATCTTTAGCTACTTTATTAATAAAGTAAGTAAGTAGATATAATACTTCTTAGCTCTTTGCTACTAATCTAATACTTATTCTAGTAAGAATATTACTATTACTATTTATATTATTCTTAGTAACTAAGGCTTACTTAATAAAATTAGTATAGCTATTTCTAATAATACTATAAATAATAACTCTTATTTTAAAGTTCTCTTCCCTTCTCTTTTACCTATATATATAAAAACTAATACTAAATAATACTAAATTTAATACTATAGTTATATCCTTAACCTTATTAGTTATACTATTATTTATAGTATTAATAATAAGGTATTTAAAGAGAAGTCTAACTTCTTTCTTAGTCCTAATAGAACCTAAGAAGACTTAACTTATTAGAAGTAGAAAAGCCTTATTAGTAAGCTTTAGAATATTATTAAGTATATTAAATTATTGCTATAATAATCTAAAAGCTTCTTATCTATTAGTAATAAAGCTAATAATAATAATAAAACCTTTATTTTATAAGAGACGTTATTATAAAAGCTAAACTTAATACTAAATAACGCTATTTAATAGAACTTAATATATATAATAGTTAAATATACCCTACTTAAATATAGCTAGATTAATAGTTATATACTTTATATTTAAGGCTTTAAGTATACTATAGATTATATCCTTAATAAGGATACTTTTACTAATAAAGACTAATAGATCTTTATAGAGTTAAATAATATATTTAAGCTACTCTATAAATAAACTAAGAGATATAAAAGCTAAAGTAAGAGTAATAAATATAGTTAACTTTAAGAAGTTCTAATAAGTATAAAATACCTCTTAGATTAACTTAAGGATTAGCGTAAGCTTTATAATACCCCTACTAATAAGGAAATTAACTTTATAGCTACTTAACTTACTTAGAATTAGTTATAATAACTATCTTAACCTATAAAAGTATTATAATACTTTTTAAAAGCCTTAGTAGTAGCTTTATAAGCTTTATTAATTTAATAGTATTCTAACTTATACTTAGTTTAATTATATACCTTTATAATACCTTTAGTATAATACTTTTAACTTTTATAGCTATTTACGTTTATTAATTATTAATAGCTAGTAAGTACTTAATAAATACTATATTAAGCTTATAGAGTCTCCCCTCTATACTACTATAGTGATTTTATATCCTAGCTAAAGCTTATAATAGTTTAAAAAACGTTAGAATATATTAAAGACTTATAGATAGTTTTATAATACTTAAAAAAGACTTTAAGAGTACTAAGAATAATAGTATATTAAGGGATCTAACTTTATTAATTATTAATTTTATTTAAAGTCTTAATAAGCTACTTTTTTATTACTTACTATTACTCTAAAAACTAAAGATTCTAAATATTATTAATAGTTAAATAGTAAGGCTTATAATACTATTATTAATAAAACTAATAAACTAAAGTAATATTTTAGTTTTTTAATTACTAAACTTATTAATAACTTTATCTAGTAGTAAATTTTATATTAATAAACTTTCTTAATACTTAGTAAACTTACCCTTAATATCTTTATTATCCTAGTAATAATAATAAACTATAAGAAAGTATTTAGCTTTACTAAGTTAGTTCTAACGTTATAGAAACTATTAATAAAACTTTTATAGCTTAAGAAGACCTAATACCTCTAGAACTAAATTTAAAGTAGTAATATTACTATTAGTAACTACTACTTTAAGTAGAGAGGTTAATAGAAAGCTATATAACCTTAGATTATTATATAATATAAGTTTAAACCCTCTAAGAATATTATAAAAGCTTCACTAACTTCCTATTTAGGTAATTTAAATTAAATTAAATTAAATTAGTTAAAACAATTAAAAGTATCGTAAAAAGTCATTTAATTAGCTAATCTCAAGCCTCAGTTTTAACTTAATTAATTAGTATGCTGCGCTGTACCTGACGGCTTTGCCTGATTCCAGACAATGGCACGTCCCACACGTGTAGATTCCAACCGTACAACTCCGTTGCTAATCCACATATGTTAGTATTGAATGGCTCTCCATTACTATAGAAAGGGCTTCGAACCGAGGATAACGCAGATCGTGACGCCGATGCAGAAAACCTGTCGTACCACATGATTAGCCATGCCCATCTTTGCATGTTGTTCGAGATGTTCAAGCCTACCATGGCTCCCACCATAAGCCAATCGTCCCACCAAGTCTTGCGGATCATGACCAGTCTGACGTACATCCGCAAACCCAAGCATGTCAAGGCCATGAGCAAAAACACCAACTCAATGATCATCAACCCTGGCCCTTTCGTCTCCGGATTCGTGTAATTTGGTCGTGGCTAAGCCAAGATGACACTGATTGGGGGAATTCTCATGTTGGAGAGCTTGTCGTTGCGAAATTCTTTGGCAACAAGTTGGCCTCCGTTGGCGTAGCGAGTTCACGGCATTCGCGCTCTCCCGCAAAGGAAAGCGGGAGCCCACGTCCGATATAAACAGAGCATCGCATCGCACCCCCTGAACACACGACACGCAGCATTCGATCCCGAGCGTATGCGGCGCCGCGAAATTCTTCATCGACGAAAAGCCTCTTAATTCTATGTGGTAAGCCTTTCCCGCTCCTCCCACGCGACATGGCTGCACAAAGGCAAGAGCGCGTTTCCAGGCTGCCGGACTCTCCCTAGCTCTGGACGCATGCGGCGCTACCGTGCTAGCGGATGCTCCGAATGCCTCGCGAGGCCAGCCACTGCCCATCCTTCTGGTTGATCAGGCGAGGGGCTGCTAGTTTCAGACCTAACAGAGAAGCTAGAACCCATTGAAGACTTCGGCATTTGTGATGGAATGCCAAAATGACACGACTGACAGAGTCATACAACAAAACAACAAACGCCCTTGAGCAGTGTTTTCATTGACACCCGACTGCTCTACGATGAGCTTCATTGTCTGCCGGGCAGTGCCGAGTTGACAGAAAGCCCATCCGCGTCAAGACCGGATGATCTACACCAGCCCTATGGTCCCGGTCTGTGCTTAGCATCGAACCGTTCACCCAGGGCCCAAATTGCGGAGGCCCACGAAGAAGTGCAACCCATCACAACTGAGACGGACGGAGCGACTATTCGGTCTCGCTTCGCTGATCCCCTAGGTCCAAGCTCGAATGTCAAGGCTTGGACTCATGCAGCATTTCTTAATTTTCCGTGGAAATATTGAGGCGGAATTGCGTTCCGCTCCTGGCCCCGCGGTAGAGTTGACGACCTCGTGGCAGAGGGCGCATATGGCGTGCGGCCCGCTCCCCAATTGGATTTTACGTCAGGCCACAGTTGTCAGCAAGCACGCCCCAACGGCGAGAAACGGCAGTCTTGCATAAGCCGAGTACTTGCAGCACCCGGCGTGTGTGTGGTAAGAAATCCCGTCTTCGGGGGCGTTTCCACTCTTTGTCAAGGTGCCGAGACTGCGGGGGTGGGCTGGGCCCGATTCGCCATGTTCGGCCTCAAGAATCCGCCCGCCCGGTAGGCGTCAATGTGGAATGTGGTGTGAAGCAACCTTCCTAAGACGGCGGTGTTGTGGCTGGGAAAAAGAAACAGGTGCAGACTATCAAACTCAATCGCGGGATACCAACATTTTCTATGCACCTTATCAGATGATCTCGTTTGACAAGATCAGGAACCCAAACAGCTGGTTTCTAAGACGATGATGTCCGTTTACTAAGAGTCCGAGTTCATCTTCCTTTTCACCTTTTCAGAGACGCAAATCTTTCCGAAGAACTAATCGTGCTAAATTTTAGTTGGCATTGTTTGATGACTTCTTGCACAGGCGAATACTAGACGTTTTCTTCCTCCCGGTGAAATCTTTCTCTGTTCACCACTCAATCCCAGCCAGTCAGGAATGGGCGCAACGGCCGGATTTGGTCAATTGATGCGTCTCGCGCGATGTCGACACTCAATGTGGCTTTGATCACGGCAAGCGGAAATTCAGTTGACCAATAATCAGAGCAGATCAAAGACTGAGACGTTGGACAGTACTCTGGTCGCAACGATCATCCTGTGGCTTGCTGCGATTGATGATTCCCCTATGCTCAGATAGATGGGAATATTCTCCGATATCATTGAGAATATTATTGAGCATCATTAAGCTCATATTAAGTAGCAACCATGAGCCTGGCAGATGATCTCGAAACAATCCAGGACATCTCCGCGCATCTGAGAGAACTCTCGGATTACGATTCAGGGGGTCGCACCACCATTATTTCCGATGAGAAATAGAGTTTAAGCAATCTGCAAAGCACAATAATTCGGATGAACCGGGTGCGACACAAAGGCTCTCAACTCCATACTCTTCATTAACTGTCCTAGGTTCCAGGGAGTTGGGAAGTTGATGTTGGGTTATGCGCCTCCTCGGGAGGGAGCACAGCCAACTTCAGAATCCCGAGATCATCGCTGTCTGCACCGATCAAATTATACGATGGTATCGGCTAAAGGGCAATCAACGGGTCACTTGGAAACCTTCACTTCAAGGTACAAACCTAATTCGCCCTGGGCCGTTTCTGGACGGGGATGGCCGGGCAGACAATGTCGTTCGAAGAGGGCCTCCCGTTTTGAAAAACCTCCGGACGAGTATAATAGGCCGGTCCGTAGTTCCTCTCATGTGTGCACGCGTTCCCAACTTTAGACCAGACAATCTACTGTCAACTTTGACAATCGGCGTGCATAACAATCAACCGTTCGTTACAGTCTCATCTCATCAATCATGCAGCTCACAACTTTCACAACGCTCGCCATCGCCTCCATGGCGATTGCTGCTCCGGCCGTGCAGCAAAACTCCGTGGTTCCTCTGTCCGAGAAGCTCAAGTCTTCGCACCCGGAGGCTTACGCAGCGTTCATGACTGCACCTTTCATCGACCTGGGCCCTGCGACTGCGAATGAGAAGCGCCAGGCGGTCCCTGTGGACGGCCAGCCGAACGGAACGCGCCCTATCATCACGCCCGAGAACATCTTCGTGCTCCAGTGCTCTGATGCTGGGTTCCGGGGAGAGTGCCTTTCCTGGGGAGCCCCTCCTGGCAAGTGCGGTAAGATTTGAGTCTTCAACGCGACGTGATCCGTCGAGGCGTAAACGAGCCCGAAACTGATGAAGGAATGCTCTTAGTCAACTTCTCCAGCTACAACAAGACTCAGGCCTTTTTGGACAAGTACGACAACCAGACCAGCTCTCTGAGCACTAACACCGGTGGTCTCTGCCAGTTCTACAAGTAAGGATCCTAACCAAACAGAGGTAGTGTCGTCGCTAACAAGGTACCGCAGGTTTGCCGATTGCAACAACAAGGGTGATGATCGTGGCGTCACGCTTTCTTACAACTACAACCTGGGTGAGGCCAGCGATGGCTACTCGGGCGACTACGATGATCAGATCAGCTCTTGTAAGTGGCAGACCTTTGGTATTTATTCAGTGAATTCTTGCTCACATTCAATACAGGGAGGTGCTGAATGCCCGAGCTCGGAGTTATGGAGCATTGAAAGATACCGAATGTTCGCGGTGCGATTCGGCACAACCGGAGCAGGCCCCTTTGCGCGCCGACACGGCGGTTGAATGAGCTGCGCCAGAAGACAAAGAAAGTGTAACGGCGCGGGGCCCCATAACAGACTAAAGGCGCATGCCATTTGTAGAGTAGCGCAGAGGAAACTTCTGACTAGCTAGAGAAAAGTTATTCAATATGAGGCTCTTGGCGAGAGTTCCACCACGGGTCTTCCCTGTCGGGGGCCGTAAGGCGCACTGCGAATCCGAGAGTCGCGCCCGCTGTCGCCTCAATCGGCGAGTCACCGCACTCTCATAATTGTCCGGGCGTTCGGTCCTGTGCCCCTGAGAAAGCCGCGTACCGCGTAAAATAGTGTTCTATGGGTGTTCTCATTGCAGATCCGGAGCTACCCAGGTGTTCATCCCATCTAATAGGCATCGGTCCCAGTCTGGAGGAGCATCATCTACCGGATTGCGGAGCGACACCCCGAGTATTTCGTTACCCAGCGGAGCTCCATCGCCCATTCTTCCTGTTACGACCTGTACCAATGTTTCACATAAGGGGAAACAATGACTCGAACAGGGGTTAACAGCGCAGTAGACGGAACCTTAACAATGGTAACTCTCCCGATAGGTCGGTTGGTGGGGTGAATCAGACGAGCTTCAATATCCGTAATCCAACAATATGAATTCACATATAACCAGAGCAGATCTACCATCAGCCGGGGGGAGATATCATTCCATCGTTACAACTTCTTGCATTCTGACACTCGTGGTGCTAGCACTACCTACATTCTTTTCTTCAGGTCTTATCGCAGACCGTTCCATTCATTGTCCAAGCTTTGCTTGATCTTCATTCACTATTTTCAGCATTTGACATCCCAGCACAATGTGGCAAGGATCTCATTTGGCTTGGCTTCTTGCCGCCGCAAACATCATCGTCCCTGGTGTCCAGGCGGTTGACACTCTCGTCGATGTCGGATATGCCAAGTTTCAGGGTGCCGTCACGAATTCCGATCTGGGTGTGACAACCTGGAAGGGCATCCAGTTCGGCGCTCCTCCGGTCGGCGACCTCCGGTTCGCCGCCCCGGCCGATCCGGTCCAGACCGGCACCGTCAATGCCACGGCCCACGGCCCCATCTGCCCGCCTCAGCAGCCAACCGACTGGACTGTCACCGGAACTTATGAGCGCTTCACGGTTGATGAGGACTGCCTCTACCTGGCCGTCACTGCCCCTTCCGGTGCTTCTGTCGACTCCAAGTTGCCCGTAGTCTTCTTCATCCAGGGCGGTGGTTTCGGCTCCAACTCCAACGCCAACTGGGACGCCAGCGAGATTGCTTCTGACGGCAACGTCATCGTTGTCCAGACCAACTACCGCGTTGGCATGTACGGCTTCCTTCAAAGTGAGGAGGTTCGCGCTGGCGGTGGTCTGAACGCCGGTGTCAAGGACATGATCAAGGCTCTTGAATGGGTTCAGACCAACATCGAGAAGTTCGGCGGCAACCCCGAGCAAGTCGTCCTCGACGGAGTCAGTGCTGGTGGCTCCGCCGTCGGCCTTCTCATGGCCGCTGACACTGGCGGCAAGAAGCTCTTTGCGGGCGGAATTGCCGAGTCCGGTGGCTGGGTCACGATGAGAACCATGGAGCAGGGCCAGGGCCAGTACGATTGCCTCGTCAAGGAGAAGAACTGCACCGACGCGACCGACTCGTTGTCCTGCCTGCGTGCTCTCGACCAGTCTGAGGTCCGTTCATCCAGCTGCTGGTTCAACCCCGGAATCGACGGCGAGCTCTTCTCCGACAGCATGGTCAACCTCTTCGAGGCCGGCAAGTACACCAAGGTCCCCACGATCTGGGGTTCTTGCGCCAACGAAGGAACCATGTACTCCGCGCCGCAGTCCACCAACTCCACTGAAGAGGCGAACACATGGCTCCTCGGCCAGGACCCCTCTCTCTCCAACAGCTCCCTGGCCATCCTCGATGACCTCTACATCGACGTTCCCCAACCCGTCTTCCCTGAGTCCGGAGTCAAGTGGCGCCAGGCCGCCAACGCCATCGGCGACGTCGGCACCCACTGCATCGTCCGCAACATCCAGAACTACCTGGCCCGCGACGAGGTGACGACCTACAACTACAGATACGGCGTTCTCGACCCCAAGAACGAGGCCGAGGGCTTCGGCGCGTACCACACCGTCAACACCTACGCTTTCTGGGGTCCCAACCGCACCGACGGCTCCGCACCCGACTCGTACTTCAACATCAACGCGCCCATCATCTCGCAGTTCCGCAAGTACTGGGTCTCCTTCATCAAGAACCTGGACCCCAACACCGACCGTGAGAAGGGCGCTGCTGAGTGGAGGCCGTTCACCGGTCCCAAGGGCCGCGAGAGGCTGTTTGTACAGACTAACAACACGCACATGGAGAGAATGAGCTCTGCTCAGGCTCTTAGGTGCGACGTTGTCAGGCCGTTTTCGAACAACCTGGGCAAGCCTGTGGACACTGGAGTCGTCACTGAGTTGGACGCTACTTTGGCAGCTGGCATCAACAGCACGACTGAGTCTACCGCTTTTGCCAAGAAGAGACACGTCAGGCAGTTCTCTCGCTACTACTGATTCACAGTACTGAAATCAGCTTGGTTGCCTAAAATTCATTTGCACATATGTACTTATTATAACATGGTCTGGGCTTTAGGCCGATCCGTACATGAAATGACATTCTGTCAACGTTCACATTACATGCTCTAACAATACTCTTCATAGTTGCACGTCACACTGCATGATTCAATGACAATTTTCACAGAACGTAACGGAACATGGGCTGGCCAAGAGGTTAGTATGCCTGCTCTCCAGAGTTTATGAGTCGCACTTACGTTTTGCTTGTCGGTGACATCCTCAAAGCCGAGCGCCTCGCCTTCCCTTTGCATTTCAGCAATCTCCTCCTCGGACTTGCCCTCGAGCATCTGATCTCTCTTCTTGTTCTCTCGTACGTAGATGAATCTGAGAATCTGATTCATGACCAGGTTCAGAATGAATCCGCACAACATAGCCACGATTCCGTTGTGGTATGCTGGCGCCTCGGTGCTTTTGAAGAACTGGGGGCCAGCGATTTGGCCAACACAGTAGCAGACGAAGACCCAACCGGAAGCAACAGACCGCTTGGTGCTACCGGCGATGTTGGTAGAAAGGAGGCCAAGGATAACCATGAAGCCGACGGGGTAAGCGCCGAGAAGCCAAACTCCGACCAGACGGCCCCACTTATTGTCGAGGTGGAGCTGGTTGATCAGGCAGGTACCAATGATCTAAGCAACTTTTGCATTAGCAACTGTTCCATTTCTCGTCCTTGAAATAGCGGACTTACGGGAGGAATCATGGCAACTGTGCCAATATGCAGCCTAGAGTTAGAAATCTTGCTTGTCAAAAAGCCAGCGCCAAGTTGAGCAACAACTTGAACCGTCGAAAGCGGGAGGTTCATGAGGGTCGTCTGCAGTGAGTTGAAGCCGAAACCTTGGATGATCAAGGATCCAAACGCCAGTCCTCCCGAAGCAATGGCGTTGACGAACGAGATGAGGCCAAGTAGAATCACTGCTGGATCCTTGGCCGCCTCCACAACTTGGGCCATGACGAAATTCCGGCTACGACCCGTGCCGGTCTTGTTCTCGGCAACACGCTGCACAGCAATGACCTTCTCCCGCTCAGTCAACCACTTGACCTTGGCAGGGCTGTCAGGCACAAAGATTGTGAAGACCACGCCCCAGACCACGGTCATGGCACCGAGGATCAGGAAGATGTACTTCCACGGAGACAAGGAGCCGGTGATGTGGCCGATTCCGAACGCAAGCAGTGTGCCGATGAAGCTGCCGACGCCGAGAAACGAGACCCACATTGCCGAGCGACCGGCTTGCTCTTGACGGGACCACCACATGCCGGTGACGGCGACAAATCCGGGGCTGATAGTAGCTTCGGTGGCACCCAGAAGGAAGCGCACGCTCGCGAGGCCGGCGAAGGAGCTGCATGCCGCGGTAGTCATAAGGATCATGCCCCAAAGAATGATGTTGGCACCCAGGAACTTTGCGACCGGGAAGCGCTGGAGAACGGCGACACCTGGATACTCCGCAACCAGGTATCCGAAGTAAAAGATGCTGCTCGCCCAGCTGTACTGTTGGCCATGAAGCTTGTTGTCTGGAATGATTCCCCAAACAGAGCTGTACCCAAGTGAAGTCTTATCGATGAACTGCAGAGCATATGTGATGCAGAGAAAAGGCAAAATCCTACACCCAGGTAAGCGTGATGAACCCATTTTTCACACAAACTAAGTACCTTAAATCGATCTTGCGCAGTACAGCCTTCGACTCGGCCTCAGATAGTGGAGCAGAGTTGAGAGCAGAGGCGGCGAGATCACCAGTCTCATCGGTGATGTGGTGCTTTGAGATCGGATCATCGTCTCCGGCAGAGGGGCCGGTAGCGGGGTTGATGTCGGAGGCGGCCCGCTTCTCTGGATCGGAGGCTATTTCGGTTGCAGCCATTTCGATATATGTGACAGTAAAGCTTCTCCGTCAGAGGCTTTTTCGAAGGTTGGCTTCTTTCTCAGGCACGAACCCGAAAAAAATCTTTCTCTTTCTGAGATTTGGGAAGCCGTGAGTCTTTATCAGTCAACGTCTCTGTTATGAGCAAGGGGAGTGGAGCCCGGATATCGGGGCACATCCGACGATCGGCAATTGGTCTTTTCCAATGGTCTTATCTCAGGTCATTTCCTACCCCGTAACATTCCCGCTAAAGAATCCCCGGCGACGAACCGACTTGATGGGATTGGCAGAAGCCGTTGTTGTTACTCACCATCCTTTTGCTTATCGCTTTCGTGCTGAGCGTGTATGCGGATGATTTTGGGTGTCAAGTAAGGAGGAACTGTCGAAACATGGAGCTTGATCGAACACAACTGCCAGCGCAGCCTTGTTACATCGTGTTACGAATAGACATCAGTTTGACAGCTTTGCCTGCCGGTGGCCACGTGCCTCAAGGATCACGGCAACGAAACGTTGAAGTTTTTCTTTTCTCCGGGGAACTGATGGTAGCCCCAGCGTAACCGGAGCGCTGGGTGGCTGGAAACTGTACCGAGTCAACGAAAGTGGAGATGCGCATATCGGGTAGATATCTCCCGCGGGGAACGAATCATTTTGGTACGATCTGTTGCCGCCTTAAGCTGGACTGTGGACAGAGACTGGCAGTTTGCTTGTTCATTATTTTGCGTAATCCGATATCATCATCGCCCACGATTCCAGTTCTTCTCTAAAGACTAATTACTTGTACAAAAGAAGGGCTACTCTCCAACACCAACACCTCCATGTCATCAGCGAACCCCTACACGAAGAGCATTTTGCCCGCAGACCGACCGTTGGGCGCAGTGGCAACTACGACGACCATATCAAGACTTGCATCCGGGACATTCACCTCACCGAAAGGAGAGGTCCCTTGAAACGGTAGGGTGATGTTTGCAGTGACGCTCCACTCACTACCCTCGAATGACACAGGTAGCACAGGTACGCCGTCGACATGAACTTCCACCTTGGCATCTGAATCCCAGCAGCTTTCCAGCTTAACAGTGCCCTTGACCAAAATCTTCTGTTCATCGATTCTCAAAGCACTGGCGCTCAATATAGGGGCAGCATGAAAGCCACGAATCTTTGTCCCGCGTCGTAAAGAAGCCCTGGAGTTCGAGGTGGGACAAATCTTACTTTGTCGTGAGCTTGCTCGAAGGCGTAGGCATAGCTTATGATTGACATGTCGTCATAGGATTTGGTCGCAAATGTGAGGCCGACAGGCATGCCAGTGTCGTTCATGACTCCCATGGTGACGGTTACAGTAGGAACGCCAAGCTGCCGAATCGCGAAGTTGCCAAATGATCTTGCGACACCGTTTCTCCACGTAGGAACAGCTGCTTCGTTGTCAACCTCGGCTCTTTCACGTCCGACATCGCCATTAGCCGGCCACACAACGGCATCCAGTCCCTTTTTGTCCATCCAGTCCTCCAAGTCCCGCTTACGTCGGCCTTCTAGACGTTGAAGCCATACTGCGAGACCGGGGATGTCGATGATTTTGCCTGTGCGATTCTTGATTGCTTCAACATAGCGTGCATTAGACTGAGTTCTGTTTCCGAAGCGGTTGCCGTATCGGTCGGGAATGGTTCCAGGAAGTTGTGGAAAGATGAGCGCCGGATCAACGTCAGCAAGCGTTGTAACACTGCTGGTGTCATTGACCATATGTAGAAAGTCATCCCAAGCATACGCATCCATATCTCCCGGGCTCGCGCTGCCGCTGAAGTATGATGGCAAGGGATACTCGCTATTGACCTCATTGACTGCCGGAAGAACCTCATGATTCGTAACAAGAGAGAATTCCACCTCTTCAACTTCAACACCTAATGACTCAAAAGTAACGCGAGCGTCTTCCCACAGTGCCCGGATTGAATCTCGGAGAAAGACAGGTTGCGCTGCAGGGTCATTTCCACCGATGAACATTCGAGGGACACCGATCCTTTTGCCATGTAACGCACTTGCGTTCGCCAGAGTGGTGAAGGAAGTAGGTCTGATATTTTCAACTTTTGGAAGGTCCACAAAGGGCTGCCCTCTCCAAAAGTCACCTTCGGTATGATCGTCGGTAACAGCTATTACGTCCAAGATAGCCACGAGATCCTTGACACTCCTCGCGTGTGGAACGACGACATCTGCCGAACAGGTCAGGGGCCAGTTGCCCCTTATGGAAAGCATACCTCGCGACGGGGTGTATGCAACAAGGCCGTTATTGGAAGCTGGTGATCTTCCAGATGATACGGTCTCTTCAGCCAAGCCAAAGGCGGCCATACTCGAAGCTGTTGAAACCCCACAGCCATTTGACGATCCAGAGCCCATCGCTGCTGCTAGGTAAGAGGAGTTGTACGGACTTTCAGCTCTTCCATAAAGACCTCGTTGCATACCACCGTTAGCCATCGGAGGCATATTCGTCTTTCCCAAAGGGATGCCTCCCGCGGAACGAATTGCTCCGACCGTGAAGGCGTCAACACCGGCTGTAAGATTCCTAAAAGCTGGAGACCCAGCTGCGACTGGCAGTTCCTTCATCATAAAGCTGTCCTTTGCAGTGAAGGGAATTCCTTCTAGCAGAGAGCGAATGCTGCCGTTGTTGCCACTTCGGTAGTAATCAGAAGCCTCGGCATCTTCGAAGGCGTTTGTGTTTAGGACTGGAATCGCATTAAGACGAGGGGTTCGGCGGTCGTACTGTGCGACCCTGTGAAGGTGTTTTGCGAGCAACTGAACAGAGTTTATCCGCCCATCCATCAGAGCATTCTGCAAGTTTTCTATCGATGCGTCGACAATGCTTAGGCATCAGAGATCATGAGATCGATGCCACAACATCAATTGAGGAGTACTTAAGATAGCTTCTGCAACACATATGGAACCATGTACCGCTAAGATAAAGAGGGAAAAAATGCGATTCTTCATTATATACAACTCTTGATTGTAGGATGAGCTGCTGTCGGGGATGTCACATTCGACAGGGAAATGTAGAGTAAGCTCTGATGGTGATTATGCTGAGTTTGAATCATTCTTGAATTCCAGGGTTTCAATCACCGCATGAATCTCGCGATTATCTCGCGCATCTCGCGCCTGTCATCACGCGTGCGGGTATCTCCCCGTGGTTCGATTCTGCCGTATGCCTAGGAGAGTTGTAACAATGCAGAGCGTTCCGATCCAAGAAAGACCCCCAAATGTTTCTTGGCTGCATGCCAACTCATCATAATGAGAATAATTTCAAACGGACGGTGCATATATGTCGTCTTAAATCCGTGAAGTCGGTCGTCAGCCAGTCGCAGCGGATGTGAGGGGCAGGTCTTGTAATTGGCTGAAGATCCTTATCAGCAAAGGATCATGCAGCCCTCTTCGGCATGAATAGCCGCTAAGTCAAGATACTGATACCCAAATACCATCACTTCAAGCCCCGCTGATAAGGTTGGATTCTGAAGAGATCGTTGACCTCAACTTGCGCGATTTCCTCCGCCATTGTGTCTGAGGAAGCATTCGACCGCCGTGAAGTTCGCAGAGTAGCACAACAACTACTCCTATCATTGCGATAACCGTCTTGGCATTACCTGCCAGCTTTACTCAATGTATATGGATTGCATGCAAGGAAATCAACGATGATCAACAGAACATTGTAACTCAGCCAAGAAATTTGAACTGAGGATTAGGCGCAAAAGTTCCAGCTCGCGAGGTCTGGTGGCTTCTTGGCAGAATTTCCATTAAGCAGCGTTTAAGGCATCGAACTTGCAACCCATCTGGAGAGTCGCGTATCAAACTCGGCAACATACCAACATCACCTCGACTATTCTCTCGGCCGCTACCATCATGTTACGCATAATGCTTCCAGTGATCACATGGGCGCTTCAAGTTGTCTCAGTAGCCGGCGCAATCGTACCTGATATTCGCGCCGACACTAACCGCGATGGTGTCGTTGATATGGAAGGCGACTCTGACGCTGGGAATAAAGCCATCTGGACAGAAGGAAGGGGCGCCATATTCCTCCCCAATATCGGGGACAAACATTCAAGATGCCCGAACACCGACCTAAACAGCATGCCACTTAGCAACGACGAATTAGCTTTCTGCAATGACGCATCAGGTCATATGCTATTAGCGCCGGAGTACGCTGCTCCTTTGAAGACGATGCCGATTCCGAGTATCTCCGCTGGGGCAATAGCCCATGTGTACGCAACACCCCGTCCTGCGTATGAGCGAGTGCGAATTTTTCTCCTTGACGAAGTGGAAAATCCTAACTCTACGAGCTCGTGGCGCCTGGTAGACAAGCAGTTCAACTTCAACGCAACTCAACTTCGGGCCGGTCTTACATTAGGAATCGATGGCCGTGAGTTTGTGGAAGATTCTGAAATCTGGGACGGTCATGTTACGATCAACTTCGATGTCTACGATACTCCAGGGTCCATCAACTTCGTCAGGGACTCTGTAGCCTTGAAAGTGGCCCCAATTCTCACGCATCACCATTTGCAACAGGTGGAGACGCTGGTCTCGACTTGGGCAAATGACACGAACCCTGTGCAGCAATATTTCATCGAGCAATTAGATGCGGCACGGAAGGCCGTTGATATCAGCAATCCACTGTGGCTTTTCAACCAGTCCTCTGACATCTGGGCTCAAGACGTTGTCGAACCGGCTTACGCAAGTATGCCTGGTCCTGATGGACCCATTGCCATCCGCATCATGCTTCGGTCTGCGCAGTCCACTCGCACGGGAGGCCGACAAGTTTTCGAGCAAATGAGAGGTCCTGGCTTTGGCGCATTCCAACCAAGTGGCTACTCCGGTACTGGCTTTCCTGGGTCTGGATTCGGCTATCATACCATCAACAGCTACGGCAACCTTGAAACGATCCCACCCCACAGATCCAAACGCGGAATTTTCTACAAGGCCGGTCGTGTCATTCAAGGCAAGCATTATGACAGCTTCCCGGCTCAGGCAGTTCGAGACCTGATTTTCAGCAATGGTGTGCAGTCGACCTTGTTCCTCGAGACAGGATGGCTCCGAGTTGGGCATGTTGACGAGTTTGTTCAGTTCGTCCCGTACGACAACGATCTGGGC
This sequence comes from Colletotrichum sp. SAR11_59, assembly GCA_025328345.1. Lineage (NCBI taxonomy): Eukaryota > Fungi > Ascomycota > Sordariomycetes > Glomerellales > Glomerellaceae > Colletotrichum > Colletotrichum sp. SAR11_59. Next base: position 126,056 of record JAKMXC010000046.1, read on the forward strand.
TTCACTATTGCTATTGCCACCCCTGACCTCGCGATCAATCTTTTCCAGGAAGCTCAAGCCGCTGGTCATGGAGAGGCAATGGCTATCAGTTTCGACGCCCAGCCACAGATTGACCGTTTCAAAATGGACGTGCCGCTGTACTTGAACCTCACCATCAACGACGTCTTATCCAACGCCACATTTATGGAAATCAATGCGTACGCCCAGAAGTGGATCAACCATAATCTCGATATCCTTCTCTCTGAGATACCACTTAATCGCGACGACGTCATACACGTGCCCGGCCTGTTTCGCGATCGGTCCGGGGGTGGAGTTTATGTCAATCCTGACGGCCTAGACTTTTACTGGCCACCTGTTTTAAAAGATGAGTACCAACTTGGAGCTTTTCTTCCGGGTGCAATCAACGGTATCGTGGTCGGAGATCAGTACTTGAGTCCGAACCCCTTTGGGCCTGTGATTAGCGGCGAAGACATTCTAGCGAAAGCCGTCAGAGGAGCTTATTCCCGCGCAGGGATGAACGTGACTTTCATTGATGATTATTTCAGCCATCATATTAGAGGAGGGGAGGTACACTGTGGTTCGAATACACTGAGGCAAACTGATATGGTCTGGTGGTAAGGGAGTGCTTGGGTTTGTGTCCGTAGGTTGCTGTGTGGCGCGTGATGGCTGTTCAGTTTTGGCCTCTCTTCTTTGCCTCTTATGTTTGGCCTCACATTTTTTGGCCTCACATGTCTGGCCTCTTTTGTTTGGCCTCTCGTACGTTAATCCACAAGAGTTTTGCTAGCTGGGCAGTGTAAATTGGCTACCGGGGCAGTGTCCACCAACACGTGTAATCCGTATGTCGCCTAGGTCTGTTATTATTGTCCATCATTGGCGCCTTTTATCGTCGTCGTCGTCGTCGTCGTTGCCTGTCGTCCATCGTCGTTATCGTTTTCTCTACTAAAATCGTCCTTAGGTATCCAAGTCTCAGGTGTACTACGCTAAAGGTTATAGAGCACACTGCCAGGATAGCCAGATGACACTGCCCGGATAGCAAAACTCATCCACAATGATAAGGCTGACAAGGCGGACTTGGCAGACTAGGCAGCAGGCGGAGCTCCTCAGTTCAACGGGAAGACTCAATGGTGGGCACGAAACCTGGTCTAGTGACTCACCTTGTGCTTATTTAATTTAAGAGTCGGAAGATCTTTCCAAGGTCATCTTGTTTCTTTTGTCCGTGCGTGTATTGTCATGAGAAAGCCTTTGATGGAACTGACATTATAAGAAGACTATCCGTGTCACTTTCTCTGCCAATATCTCTGCTTTTAAATTAAGTCTCAACTAAGGTATCTCAATAATCCTTCCCGTCTCCCACATTTTGGATGAAACTGACAAGCAATATCTTGCGACATATACAGCTTCCCCCTCTTCCACTCCGACTTGTGACATTCATTGGACGTTTCAACAAGATGGCGGAAGAATACTCCGAGCCCAGAACGAGCGTCTGGGAACAAACTGACAGCGATCACATATGTCAAATTTGCGGCATGAGAATTTACAGAAGCTGGTATGGCTGGTGGCAAGGAATCCGCTACAACGGGGGGTAACAGACGAAGAGCTTGAGGAACAACTGGATTGGTGCAGCGACATCCGCTTACTCTGCGACCCAGACTGCGAATTCGAAAAACTTCTCCCCGATTTTGAATGTGGCCAGATGACATGGGGGTTTCTTGAAACTCGAGAAAGCCTAAGAGTACCGTCTGAGGTGAGACCCAGGTCTCAAGCTTCCGAGATCGAGGTATATCGCGGCGAGAATCGCTCAGGGCCAATTTTCACAAGGCTCACCCCCGATGGCAAACGCGACTTGAACATCTACATGGACTACTTCCTGGACTTGGGCGAACAGTCCTACGCTGCTGTACACACCGTTTGTCTGGAAATAGCGAAGAAAGTCTTCAAATCTTCTTCAGTTGCCCATGTCAGACATTTACGAGGTCTGTTCACTGCTCTTCGCTGGAGGGAAGGTATCAATTTCAAGTGCACCCACTGGTTCAATCCAGGCGTGAATTATTCTCTCGCTGAACATGGTTATTACCTCCCTTATCCAGAATGGGATGTGAATGACTTTGAAGGGGTGCACTGGCCTGGACCTCATTCGTCGACCAGAGCAAACGTTTTTCATGTGAGTACAACGCTTGAGACATGACTCTGTTCAGTGTTGACCATGACAGTCATTGGCTCAAAACCCTCTCGAGATAAAGAATCTTACTGGCTGTCTTCTGAAAAACCTCAGACCATGTCGATCGCGTGTTAGCTTCACAGACGAGGCTGCCGGGGTTGCCGCAAACCAAAGCCGGATGCCCGGCGAGATAATGAACGGGATATTCGATGAAATAGATGCACGAGATATGCCCCGCATCTCCTCTCGTCTAGTTCCTCAGGCCCTGTGGAAGGAACAGCTCAAAGCAGGATCTCACGGGCTTCTGCCGTGGCTGTGGGACGTGGAACCCGCTTTGATCGACGCCAAAGACACCGAGCCATGCCCTGGTGGCCCCGAATTCGAATGGGACTGGGAACTTTTGTTCCGCCAGCTGAGTCGTGGAATCGACTACGGCGACATTACAGAGCCGATAGATAGGAACCGGGTTGAAGACTTACGCCAAGTCGATTTGGTCTTCGACAAAGCCTGCACTGGGTACTCCACGGATATGCAATATGTACCCGCTGGGCTACACAATCGACGTCGCGTTTGGCAGCTTCTTGAAGAGATGTTTGTGGGCGATACACTTCCTTGGAAGACAACCATTGTCAGCACCTTTGGAGGCACAAGGCACATCCCTGCGATTGAGAACTGCGTCCCGCTTTGGTGGACTAAGTCCGGAGATCAGATTTTGTCTGAGCCAATTTGGATCCCTTCAATCAATAATATTTATGCGTTCAGTCGAAGCCTTGGAGGGAAGGTTCAAGGCAACGCCGGGTTTCAGTACTGGCAGAAACCGTCACAGGGTTCACAGCAAGAGACTTCGGAGGACGACGCAGAGACATCAGATGATCATGGAGCCTCAATTGAAGAGATATACAGTGTACTGAGATCATTGGGCTATCCTGTCTGAGATGAGGCGGTGGCAATGATGATAGTTGGTCTCAGATGGTACGCATGAATAACTTTATCCAACTCATCGTTCCTGAAGAAATGCATGCTCCAGTGTTGCCTTGATATCTCGGGAGCTAAATCCGATATGAAATTGGCAACGCCCTCCGGAATGACCCACGTGCGACGCAGTTCATCATAATAGCTCACATCACGTCTCGTCAGCTCAAAAAGGACATCGCCGCTCTCATCAGCTGCCAGTACCAGCTTCTCAAATCCCCGAAGCACCTGGACTGGTGTTGCCGGTGGTGAGGTAGAAGCAGGCAATGAGACGTAGAGTTGCGGGACGACACCTCCAGTGATCAGGCCTGTATTGGTTACCTTGGTCTTGATTGTCAGGACGCTATGCCAAAGATCGGGATGGCCACCCGGAACGATAGGCTTCGACGCATCGGGTTCTGCAGTAAGACTTTTGGCAACTTGCACCACGTCAACCTCACTAGACATTTCAAAAGTGGTGTAACTTAGGCCAAATCCAAATGCATAGCGAGGTTCGATTTCATTTGCGTCAAGATGTCGATAGTCAATCAAGAGGCCCTCTTCGAAGTCTGACTGCCAAGCGTCAGGTGATGTAGCATTTGTGAGGTTGACGATAGGGATGTCGATATCGCTGCTGTTGAATGGAATAGAGTAAGGCAGCCTCCCAGACGGGTTGACGTCTCCTCACAAGACATCGATAATTGAGTTGCCCGTCTCCTGGCCCGGAAGGTGTGCAGCGAGAATAGCTTTGACGTTCGGATGATCTGCCCAAGGCATCGTATTGACCCCGACAGAATGAGTGACCACAATCGTATTGTTACATCTCCTGGCAACCTGTTCCACGACGGCGGTTGAGTTCCAGTCGAGCTCGTAGCTGGTCCGGTCTCGCGTCTCCCCAGAGAAAGAATTGAGGAAGACCAAACAAACGTCAGGAATCGGGTAAAGAGCCGAAAAGTCGCCCTGCGCAATGACACTATTCCGTAGCATGTACTGAACTCGCGACCCCGTCTCTTTGGCTCGAGCCTTGACTGCCTCCAACGGAGACACCAAGTACGTGTGTCTTCCTGAAGCCGCGCCGCTTCCAACGTCAAGGGTTCCGATCTCGAATTGTCGGTTGAAAGTGAGGCCGTCAGTAGGGTCCGCCGCATCGTTACCAAATACACCAATATTCTTCGGGTTCTTGAGCGGGAGGATGCCTTCGTTCTTAAGGAGAACAGTCGACTCGGCAGCAATTCTTCGAATGAGATCGCCGTGTTGTCCGCGAACGTCGCGTGATTCAGGATATGGAGGTGGGAAGCGATCTAGGAAATTTGACTAAGCCGCAAAAGTGTACATGAGAGACCGATCGGTTTCCGGGTATTCGCTTGTGTCTTGGTCCATGTAATAGTAGCCGGTAAGAATTCTGCGAACCATCTCGTCAATTCGTGCCCCCTCGACTGAGCCCTCGTCGATCATGGCAGTGATGTTTTTCTGGACCCCAGTAGCTCTGACCTGTCTGAACGGTTGATTCGTCGTAGGCGCCAGGAATGTTGAGGTCTAATCCGGCATTGATAGATTTTGCCCCAGAATGAGTTGCGAACCAGTCAGAGATGACATATCCGTCGAAACCCATCTGATCTCGAAGTACGCTCTTCAAGAGATATTCGTTCTCGCAGACGTATGTACCGTTAACACGGTTATAGCTACACATGATGCTCGTTGTGCCAGCTTTGATCGCGTTGTAGAAAGACCAAGCGTAGAGTTCGCGGATGGTTCGATCGTCAACGTTGGATGATATTCCCTCGAGTCGCTTGCCGTCCACTATTGTGTAAGTTCGTTGAAGTTCTTGCTCATTGGCAAGGAAATGCTTCGAGCAAGTCTGAACACCCATCGACTGAATTCCGAGGACAGTCTGCTCCATGGCGACACCTGACAAGTAAGGGTCCACCGAAAAGCCCTCCCAGTTGCGACCGCCGAGTACATGCCTGCCAAGTGGGCCTGAAGAAGGTCTGACATGATGTTAGTAAGTTTCCTGGGACAGGAAATAGACCGTGCTGTAATGGACTCACCCTAGAGCGATGTTTATTCCCTTGCCCCTGAACTCCTCACCAATGGCTTTTGCCCGCTGAAACATCAGGTCTTTGTCCCAACTGGCAGCTACTGTTAGTCCAGCTGGAAAAACGCTGACAAGATCTGCAATGTTGATCCCATTGGGCCCGTCCTGCATGCAAATTCCCTTGAAGTCGGCATGGTTGATGGGTAGGATATTGCCAATGCATGGACCACCGCCAATGGGCAGTTTGACCGTCACGAACGTCGCCTTTTCAGTGAGATTGAGCTTGGAGACGAGAATTTCGGCTTTTTCAATGGCTTCGTTCCACTTCGTAGAGTTACGCTCTAAATAAGAACATATCAGTCCATGAGCTTACTTGCCAAATCCGAGTGTTACAGCGCAAAACCAACTGAAATTCCCCACGACTTACCAGCCAGGCTTGCCTCCACACCGACGGACAAAAATATGCCGATACCTATGATGATATCAGGGAAGCTGAGGGGTTTCATTACGAACTGAGATACAGAAGACAGATGTCGAATTTAGTCCAAGAGGAATAACGATGTGTCGGACATAAGAGTACGGTCTCTACGTTGCAAGCACATATCCTCGCACTCAGTGGAAGTTTTTGTAATGGCATGATCCCTTCGTTGATGCGTCTTTTATATCCTCCAAAACCTCGCCCTCGGTCATATTTGCCCCGGATCGGTGATTACCCCAGACTAACCGCCTGCCGTATTTCAATGTTGTTGGGCCGTGATACTTTCCCCAGAAAGGGAACTGCCGACGGAAGTACCAAGGAATGAGAGTAAAACCGAGCCAACGCCGAATACGCGGAGTGAAAGAACCTGAAAAAGTAACGTGGCTCAGTGCCAGTACCAAGCAAGGCTTGTTACGGTGAAAGATGCGGGGTATGCATACTCACTCACATACGGAATCATCACTGAAAAGGGCTTCACAACTGGCCTCACACACGACCTGGCTCTGAGCAAATTTCTAAGAAGATCTACCATCCAAGGGTGTTTGCGGGGGAATACGAGTACTCGTATTCATGTTATGAGCAAGCAAACCCAGCCTACTGTCGTTGCATCGCGGGGTGGACCCGCAAATAGTCGTTCGCGTGATCGAAGCTACGATGTGGCCAATGATGTAAGAGTTGATCTTCTTGGTGATAGGTAGTCACTGTTCAAGTTGCCTGGGAATATTGAAGATATGATAAATAGTCACCAAACTCGTTCATTTATACGCGGGACTGGCAGTCGCCTTGTTGTCATGGATGCTTTCATTGCGTTATTTTAAGTGGCATTCGATCAAAACTTCATCAATTTCCAAAGATGAAGTCTTCAACTTTCATTGCATCTCTTTTAGTATCCGTCATTGGTGTCCTTGGCAAACAGAAAGGACCCAATATTGTCTTCATCTTCACTGACGACCAGGATCTCCGACATGGCTCCGTCGACACCCAAAGAGCAGTTCAAGAACACATCGCCGCTCATGGAACTGTCTTCACCAGTCACTATGCCAGCGTTGCCGTTTGCTGCCCTAGTCGCGTGTCTCTCATGCGTGGACAGCATGCACACAATACCAATAACACCGCCATCAAGGCTCCCGGGTAATATTCGTGCTGTTTGGGTCTGTTGCTAAACTATTACTGATTTTTCCCTTCTTTCAGAGGAAGGTTTCCCAAATTCAGAGCCGCTGGTCTTGAAGAAGAATATCTGCCCTATTGGCTGGAGAAGGCCGGCTACAACGCCGAGTGTAAGCACTCAACACATTTGGCAATCGCTATTACATGCATGACATGCTCATCACTGTCCATTCAGATATCGAGAAACTCTTCAATGGAGATTCAATCATTTCATACAACCCTGCCCCAAAAGGCTGGAGACACATTGACGTCTTGGTGAGATGTGTCCGACACCTTAAGTCATGGTTTACTCAACACTGACGTTATGCAGCTGGATCCATACACCAACGCCCATAACACAGTTGTCATGTCGGAGAACGGCGCACGACCTGTATGGTATCAGGGCTTCCAGCAAACAGATGTCGTGCGGATCAAAGCGTAAGTAACCGTCGCGCTAAGCTAATAGTAACCTCATATGTTAGAGCACATACTGATTGTTATCCCAGCCTCGATCGACTCGACACTTTGCTGAAGGAGGAAGACCCTTTCTTCCTCATGATTGCTCCAACCGCGCCTCATGTGGAAAACTTGCGAGATCCTCCAACGCCGCCTGCTCGATATCTCGGATCTTTTGCAAATTCCACTGTTCCTCGTACTCCCAACTTCAATCCTGCTGATGAATACCAACATGGCAAGCCTAGTTGGCTCAGGACCCTTTCCAGTTTGAACAACACTCAGATTGCCGAGATCGACCACTTCTACCAGCGCCGACTTGAATCTCTCAAGGGAGTGGATGACATCATTGACGATGTTGTCGAGATGCTTACCGTCAACGATGCAATCGATAACACCTACAGTATGTCTTTCAAATCTTGGTTCCCTCATAACGCTGTTCGCCGTGATATTGATCATCTCACAGTCATCTACACCACGGACCAAGGATATCACCTTGGAACTCACCACACCGGTGTTGGCAAGTCACTTCCTTATCTAGAAGACACCAATATTCCCCTCATCGTACGCGGTCCTGGTATTCCCAAAGGCGCCGTTTCCAGCAATCCTAGCCTAGTCGTCGACTTTGCTCCCACTTTCCTTGACATCGCAGGATTGGACCCTAATGATCGGCCGCCGTTCTGGGATGGCTCAAGTCTGCTCGACTCGTGGAGGAGTCCAAACTCTCCGGAAATTTCCAAGAGGAAGGAGGCCGTTAACATCGAGTACTGGGGTTCTGGATTTGTCGAGATGCACCAATGGTTAGAGGGCGATTACGGCATCTCCTTCCCCGGACTTTACTCGAAGAACGACTACAAGACAATGCGTGTTGTGGGAGACTCCAGTTCCTGGATGTATTCACGATGGTGCAGCAACGATACAGAGCTCTATGATACTAAGGTGAGTCTTCAAATTGTCTCTTCGCTTCAAACATACTAAGGAAGGGAAGAATGATCCATATGAGTTGGTGAATCTCGCCAATTCGACCGACCCACTTCATGTTCGCGTTTTAACGAGACTGAACGCGCTGCTCCTTGTCTCGAAGTCATACACTCAAGACACTTGCAGGGACCCTTGGAGTGCCATTCAACCCCCCGATATTTCGTCGTCGAATGGAGTACGAACCCTGGAGGACGCTTTAAACCCTGCTTACGACGAGTTTTACGGGTCTTTCCCGCTCGTCACCATCGCAGAGCGCATCAACTACCATTTCGCGCCAAATGAAGGGCCATTCTATCCGACTGGAGCTGAGGATGGTCTCGGACTTGCATACAGGAACGCGACCGACAACTTCGTCTTTCCAGATCCAAGCCCAGTAGTGGAATTACCGCGTAATTTGACTCTTGGTGGCGGCTGGGAGCATCGTCATGCCACACATGAGGCGCTGCTGAGGAGTGGTCGGGACGGATGATGAGCTGAAAAACTCAGAGGCTAAGCTGGAGGGGAGGAGTTTGCACCTGGTCGAGGGATGATGTTAGGGGGATGGCAGGGGAAAGAAGGCGCCGCGCCGGTGCATGAGCCAGCGTTTTTGTAACTTGACCTTGATCGAGACATGAGAAAGCAAAGGACTAATAAACTTAAGGATAAGAGCTTATTCAATTCAAGTCTACTCTACTCCCATAACCCTTGCAGTAGCTACCATATCTGAACCCAGGCGTTGACATGAAATTTTCAAGACTTCCGTCACTGCCTCTCAGGACGAGAAGTTTATCTAAATTATCGTTCAGGCTGTGACTTTAGGTAATAGGCAGACTCCTCGCTGTTGATATTCATGTACGCACACTTGCAAGAAAAGCTATTCTCATGGACGATCTTGCAGGCATCCGGACGAAGCTGGAGGTGCGACGTCGTCCTTATAGAACACCTACTGGTGCTTTGTTTTTCTTTTCTTCTTTTTTTTCTCTCTCGTTCTCAAATAGGGCTCACGAAGTTTTGGACTGCTAGTATGTATGTAGCAATAACATCTACCGCGCTGGCTGGGTTGCTCGGATTTGCCGGCGCGCGGGGAACCCCAGTACGTGTACATCCCGCATGTTTCAATGTGCTGCCGTGGCACAACAGATCCGAGAAGCGAGAGGCGGATGTCGATATTCGTCAATACTAGCACTTGCACAGCGGTTATGGCTATCGGTGCAAGAAGTTGCAGTTCCTTGAGGGCGATTGCCGCACACGACATGCGACAGCCGCCGTCATTGGCAGAAATTGGGTCCCGACAAAGTCAACCTTGGAAGGCGAAGCTCATCTAGCAAGTCGAGTCCCAGCTTAAACAAAAGATGCCCTGCGGATACGTGAGAACCGAGGAAATCACCTGCCGGCGTGTCACCTAATGTTCGACTTCATTTAGCGTTGAAATGCCACTGCAAATGTGGTAAGTAAATCAATTGACACAGGGAAATCTGTCGCTAGTAAAATGTCCTTGTCAAGTACCAATTGTCACCATGAATATTTCGACGTAGCAAATTAGGACATAGGAACTCTCATGAAAACTTGCGAAGTCTTTTTATCATCCGCCATGGTCACTGAGTCTCCGGTTGATTGGTGAATGAGTAGCCTTCTGGGTTCTTCTTCAATACTCAACTTTTATAATAGGAATCGCCATAGAATGTGGTATTAAGGATATTTTCTGATATAAAATGTGTATTTCTCGACCATAGGCTTTCGCTCTCTCCATCTTCAAGGGCTAAAGCTTCTGAGACGAGTCCACGAGACTGAACCTCGTACGCCTACGACTCCTCAGATTTTCCATGATTCACTGCGTCGATATATCCTGCGCTTTTCCAGGCTGTTCGATGATCGTTAGTTACGAAAGTGAGCATCGCTTATACAGAATGAGAATCGTCTTACAACTAGTTTTTCTTGCAGGTACGTTAGCGCGGAACATCATGTCAACCTCATCGACAGTCCTGCCTTTCAGCTCAGGGAAGTAGAAAAAGCCCTACACAACGCTGATTAGACTGAATGACCCATAGATAAAACCCACTTTGGGTCCGAGATTGCCATACCCAGGGTTCATGAGGTATGGCAAAGTGAAGGTGGCGATGAAGTTGGAAAAGTTGTTTACGGTCCACGCCATCATGGAACTTTTGCCACGCAGACGAGGCGAAGGAACTTCGGCGGGGGTAACAGCGGCCCTGGCAACCGAATGAATTAGTCATGACTGGAGTCTGGTCATATGTAGGCACGCTCAAACAATGAGCCGCAACAGACTTAGGGGTAATGAATGATGAACAGAAGAGGACTTCCAATAATGGAACTTACAGTTGTGCAAGAGAGCCCAGAAATGAGAATCCGAATAATGACAGCATGCAAGCTGTAGCAAGTTTCTCAGATTGGGTCGGGTTCCGTATGGTTCCCAATCCGCCAAGAATCATCATGGAGACACCTCCCAACGGGACCATCGACTTCCACAAGAAGCGGCGACCAACTCGGTCGACCAAGAGCATGAACGACAGGGAACCGATCAGCCCAAAGCATTGAGAGATAATGGTGAGGACGAAGGGATTTATGGTGCCGAGGCTTTGGTAAAATATTGTGCCGTAGACATTGGCAAACGCTTGGCCAGTCGCTTGCGAGAAGAAAGGTGGAAGCAAAGCAATGGTAGTGCGCCTCTGTTAGAATTGACCCCAGTTAGCTGAGAACAGTTGAACAACCGCCCAAGGAAAAGGAAGGAACTTTGATGGGGCAACGTACAAGATCAGTGCCGCGGAAGAGGTCTGCCCAAGAACCTTTCTCCGTGTGTTGCTCGAGGCTCGCCTTCATAGCAGCAAGTTCAGTTCCGCCGTCAAAACCAGCTCTACTGTCGTTGAGACCTTTCAGATTCACTAGTGCCTCTTCATATTGTTCCTTTACCAATAGCCAGCGGGGCGACTCCGGGACGAATGCAGTCACAAGAATCATTAAACTGGGAATGGAAAACAGTACAGCAACTGGCGTCTTCCAGGGTGAATCTCCCGGCCATGTTGACGTGGCAAAAGATACACAGCTGATAATGATCGTTCCAAGAAGGCGTCCGATCATGTAACCGGAAACAAGCATGCCCCGAATCTTGGCTGGAACGACCTCGGCGATGAATAGTGGAATAAGCCAGCTTTCCATTCCCGTGTAAATGTGTACAATGCAGCGACCTGCGAGTACCTGGCCAAATGATTGCGACGTGTACGTCACGCACACACCTGCAATGCAAATGAGGTTCATCAGGACGTACACAGCTCGCCGCCCGTAAGCTTCGCCAATGGTGGAGGCAAAGGGAAGACCCATCGCGTAGGCGATAAAGGGGATCGAGTTCAATAGAGAAAGTCTCGTGGTGCTGATTTTGCAAATTCCTTTCGCATCACAAATGTCCCCAAATCGATGTTGAAAAGCTGTACCGGAACCACAATGTCAATAACAGCTCCACATCGATGACTGGGAAATTGACAAAGTTTGGCAGGTTCGCTGTTCACTCACAGTCCATGGCCTGAATCGTGTTGTAAACCGACAGATCGAATCCGTTACTGAGTACGTTCAGGCCGAGAATGAGGCAGAGCAGCCCCATACTCCATGTGACCTCCTGGCTAAAAGGCAGCCGCCGCGCTGGAAGCCAGATCGTTCTCATGATTCCTCTGCACATGTATGGAAAAAAAGACTGAGTCAGTATGAGATTCGGTACTCAACCGAAAACAACTTGACGCCTGGTAGAAACGACAGCACAATTGCCTCTCAGTTTAGATCACATGGCTTCCCAGAGGCTGTAAGCAATATTTAAGAGGAGTTCGGAATCGCATCATTCAAGACTTGGACCGGTCCGGCTCGGATTTCCCCCACATACCCCAGATTTCGGGGAGAGGAAGCCGGTATTAGTTCTCGAGCTCAATCCATCCATGTGGTCCACCTGGTCGTCTCGGCACTTGATCGGTAGGGTTGAGCATCACCGACAGCCGTTGAACAAGTATGTTATTCAGGTCGGAAAATCCGAGCGCGGGCTGTGAACACACATATTTCAACTCAGCTGCCCGAAGAGACTTAGGGCGGTACGTGCTAGGAGTAACCCCGCACGTCCGGCATTCCCGCTGCGGCACCGGCTCGGGCCTCTTACCTAGCTCTCAGATCCGCCGAAGAGTGAAGCATCTAAGCGTTTCGTCTACTCCGATAGCCATGATAATCTGTAATAAAGCCGCTTTACCGCCATGCTAAAGCTTTTTAGTCTCTTTTGCTCTTTGACAAGTTGAACTATACAAGATCAACTGATTTTGTTTTCGCATGTTCTCTTTTAACCTTCAACCATGCAACCAGCCAAACGACCCAACTTTCTCGTCATCGTCGCCGACGATTTGGGGTTCAGCGATACGGAGCCATATGGCTCTGAAATATCCACCCCGGCCCTGCAGCGTCTTGCCAAGGATGGTTTGCGTATGACTAACTTCCATACTGCCCCGGCATGCTCACCTACAAGATCCATGCTTCTATCCGGCACAGATAACCACATTGCTGGACTAGGCCAGATGGCCGAGTTCATGATGGGTTCGCGACAAAAGTACGACGGCCATCCAGGATACGAAGGCTATCTCAACTTTCGCGTTGCTGCTTTGCCCGAGATACTTCAGGATGCCGGCTACTTCACTCTGTGCTCGGGGAAGTGGCATTTGGGCATGACTGCCGAAACCTCGCCCTCTAGCCGTGGTTTCAGCAAGTGTCTTTCCTTTCTCCCTGGCGCCGGGAACCACCATAACTACGAGCCACAGCTTGATGCGAGACTGCCTCCGTTCATTAAGAGCTCTGGCTTCTGGATGGAGAACGACAAATTCATCGACCGCAGCAAAGACTTGCCTGAGAACTTTTACTCAAGCGACTATTTCACCGACCGCCTTCTCGGCTTTTTAGATGAGCGCACGGACGAGGAGAAGCAGAAGCCCTTCTTTGGATATCTTGCATACACTGCACCACATTGGCCACTACAGGCACCACGAGAGAAGATTGCCAAATACTGTGGTTTGTATGACGATGGACCAAAGGCTCTCAGAGATCGACGTCTGCGCCAACTCCAGAAACTGCATCTAGTCCCGGAAGATGTTATTCCAGCCCCTGTAGACGTTCCTGGAGCTGTCGATTGGCATGAAAAAAGTGAACAAGACAGAGCCGTAGCATCTCGAGCGATGGAAATCTATGCGGCCATGGTGGACAAGCTCGATGACAATATCGGTCGCGTCATCGATCACCTCGAGGCCAGTGGCGAGCTCGATAACACATTCATCGTCTTCATGTCTGATAACGGTGCTGAGGGCTCAACTATGGAATCCATGCCCATCATGGGCTCACTTGGCATCCAGAAGACACTTCAACAATTCTATGACAACTCATACGAGAATATGGGAAACGCCAACTCTTTCATCATGTATGGGCCGCAGTGGGCTCTTGCGGCCACAGCACCTTCGCGAGGTTTCAAAGGCCATACCACTGAGGGCGGCATACGTTGTCCGTGTATCGTGCGGTATCCTCCCCTTGTGAAGAAGGAGGGAGGCATCAGCCACTCCTACACCAACGTCATGGACATCCTACCTACGATGTTGGATCTGGCCAGCGTGTCACATCCTGGCACTACTTTCCGCGGTCGTGAAGTAGTCACTCCACGAGGGAAGTCCTGGGTTCCGATGCTTGGCTCTGAGACGTCCGAGGTATATGGCGAGGGTGAGGATGTTGCTGGATGGGAGCTTTTCGGCATGCGAGCGATACGGAGAGGCACTTATAAGGCTGTGCTGTTGCCTCCGCCTCACGGCACTGGGGCATGGGAGCTTTATGACATTGAGAGTGACCCAGGTGAAACCAAAGACCTGGCGGCCTCACAGCCAGAGATCATGAGGCAGTTGCTTCAAGACTGGGAGGTTTATTTCTCTGAAACAGGCATGATCGAGTTTCATGTGCGAGGAGAAAAGGTCGCAGGTATGTAGTTATTAGAGATAGAGATATGACACCATAAAAACGTGGGACACACGCAACAGTATGTCAACATAAACTCTCTTACGCTTCGCCTTCCTAAATTCCAGCTGTCGGGTCGGCTCAGTATAAGCCGCATCTCCGTCCGTCCAGTCGCCGCCATAGATGAACGTCAGGTGTTTCTACCAACGCCGCGGGGGCTAACCGACGGTACAGGCCAACTTGCTCCATGATTCAGGCCAATTCTGAGGAGTTTTCGCCACCTTCTTGCCGTTGAACTCCATCTTCCCTGACAAGCAGCAGAAATCATTGGCAAACCCGACAAAGTGGCTATACCCTGCTCCGGAATGATCGCCCCCGGAAAAGTCGAGATATCCCGACCTGGTGTCATCATCAAGGTCCCCGGTGCCTGTGTCTGCAACTCTCATGCGGTAGTAGATCCGATGACAATCTTTGGTCGCGGTCTTAGTCTTTTTGGCGGGCGCGCCACTGAGGTTTCCCTGGGCCGCTCGTTTCTTCGATCTCGCAGGCTTATCATCCTCACTGCTCTCGGATGAATCATCTTGATTGTGTTTGGATAGTCCAGCATTTTCTTCATCGGGTTGGTCGAGGTCGCAGATGGCGTCGAGCAGTTCCTCAGATTCACTCATGATCATCGTGCCTTCGAAGGCTCCAAAGTCGCAGGCAGCCTTGAGCAGTCCGTGCTTCCCGGCCCAAACGTCCAGCTTCATGTCGTCATCTGTCGGCCATTGGTCTTCAATCTTGCTGCAGCGCATACGGTATGAGCCGCAACACTTTTGAATGTCGAATAGTTGAGGAGCGGTGCCCTTGGCATCGTCAGTCTTGGTGGTCTTTCTCGTTTTAGAGGCCATTCCGTCTTTTGCCGAGAGGTGTTGAGGGGAAGATGGTGATTTCAAGCTTAGGTGCCTTAGGTTCAGAGTTGATCCAGACGATAGCTGAAGGAAGTCAGGGGACCCTTGTGTATGTAGCAAAGGTCCTTTATTTCCATTTTCTTCCTTGGTACTTTCGAGCTTAGCCTCTTGTTATCGACGTATTCAGTTGTCCTTTATTATACGGCTTTCTGTTCATGTCTGTGACATCGAGGTGGTTCATTCATTTATACTGCGTTCTCATGATACATTTCTATGACCGGCTAGGGTAGTCGAGAAGCAACGTGATTACATCATAAGCTGTTCCCACTTCAGCCACCGCGTTAACGAAGCCAGCTTTCAAAAGAATAACAATAATCATTGAAAAGTATGTGATTTGTTTGTTCCCGTAAAATTAAGCTTCGATGGCCAACTGCCACTGAGTGCCTGTAATAGCGATCATTTGACGGAGCAGCCAAATTGACAGCCGAATACCCCTTCTTCCCTTCGAGCCATGAATCGAGTCTGCCTCAGACACGCATGATTTTCTCGAGATGACCAAACCAAACATCAACATCTGATTTCGATAGACACGCCCCATACTTAAGTAGACCATCCACTCACACATCTGCAGCTATCTCCAACCAGCCCACAAAACATACACGGCATCCCTTGACTCATGTCTGTGTTGGAATAATGCCACACTCACCGCCCAGCATAGATACAGCAGAATCTAGCTAATGAGAGGGTAGAGATATCTCCAGCTCTTAACGCTATATTACTACCCTTACTACTATATCTATAACTTTAATATATAATATATTTTCACTTATATTTTATAACCCCTTATATTAACTAGTTAAAAAGGATCACTAATACCTATACTAATACTAATTAGTAGTTAACTTCTATAAGTTACTATAATACTATAAATTAGTAAGAGACTAGAAAAAATAACTCTTTAAAACTACTATATTACTATAAACTATAATAACTAGTTTTCTTAAGAAGTTATACTAAAGGAGGTAGGATAATAACTACTATATATTATTAAATAAGATAATTATAAGAACTAATTATACCTACTCTAAATCTCTAGTTTAACGTCGCACTAGTAGTAACTTACTATAAAAGCATCTATTATATATTAAGAAACTATAAATATTTAATATATACTAGAATAGTAAGCGCTTAAATTTTTTACTTAAATTAATAACTATAAAACCTACTAAGGAAGTTATAATTATAGTATACCTAATAGTATTATCTATATTACTTACTTCTCATAAAATATTTAGCAATAACTAGCTACTTTTTATACCTTTAACTGCTTTATTTAGTTTTATAATAACTTAAGCTACTTTATAAGCTATATATAAGCGTAAAAACCTACCCTAAATAGTACTAATATCTTAAGTATATAAAACGCTCTAAACTATAGCTAGAAGTACTAAAAACTATAAATTACTTTTACTATATATTACTATAAAGAGAACTAACTAAGAAGCTAAATACTAATAAGGATAACTAAAGTAAATAAGTATAACCCTACCTATAACTTATAGAGAACTTACTAATACTACTTAATACCCCCTTAAGTATATTTACTCTATATACTAAAATAAAGATACTAAATAGTAATTAAGTAGAGATTATAACTATATTAAAACGCTTAAGTATTATATTACCTACTATAAAACTAAATATAAAGCTAAAAGACTAGCTTTAATAATACTATTATTATAATTATAATTACTACTAGTATTTAGTATTATAGTCTAAACTACCTTAGTAATAGCTAAAAAGCTTAACTTATAGCTAAGTAATAACTATAAAGTAGCTTTAGGAAAGGGAAATATAACTATAACGAAAATGCTTTTAGTACTATTACTTTATAAGATTTTAAGTAACTAAGGCTTATTACTAATATTAACGCTATATTAACTAAGAATATAGAAGAGAAGGGCTATTACTATAGTAATAATAGCTTACTAAGCTATAACTATAATAGTATATATTACTAATAAAATAGCATTCACTTATCGCTAAGTATAAGAAATATACTTCTTATTATATTAAGGAAGTTAATAATTTATAGCTAAAATAGTATTTTATACCTACTACTATAAGTATAAGTTAATAATAATAGTATAATATAAATATTAAGTTAAGAAGTATATAAAAACCCCTCTTTATATAGTAACTAAAGCTTACTAACTAATACTACTAAAGATTAAAGTAACTATCTAGCTATATAAACTTAAAGTATAGTAACTAAAGAGCGTAACCTTAGATATATATAATAGCTTAAAAATTATAGGATTTTAACTTACTAATACTTATTACCTCTATCCCTTAAGTATTATTAAAATAATATACTATAATAGTATATAAGAATAACCTCTAATAAAGTTACACCTTAAAGAAAACAATATAAGGGTAGCTATATAATAACTCTATTCCTTAAGGTATTATTAAGAAGATTTTAGCAGCCTAAAGATAGTATTTATTTACTACTAAAGAAATAACTAGGAGTACTTAAAAAGCTTCGTTTTATAACTAAAAATAAAGCTATTATACGCCTCTTAAAGCGATCACACCTAGTACTATATAGTTAAGATCTAAAACTAAAGCAAATAGGATTTTTACTATCTCTCTATCCCTTACTACTCCTCACTATATATTCTATTAAGTCTATAACTAATTATATTTACTAAGTCTATAGTAATAATACTAAATAAACCTTAAGTAATATAAATAGTATATAGATTACTAAGTAATAACTAAAGCTAAGATTAATAATTAAAGTCTTCTTTAGAAAGTACTATTACTAAAGATCCTAAGATTTAATAGTTTATTTAGTTTATACCTTAATAAACATAACTACTATATAGGTTAGAATATATAACTAACTAAGATTATAAGGAAATATATATATAAGAGCTACTTATTACTATTACTAATAAGTACTTACTAAATATACTAAGGAAAGAGACTACTAGAAGTTAATTTATAATTAATAAGAAATAAATATATAAATACACTAAGAATATATACCTACGCTAACTAAGATAAGTATATAAGAATATAGCTAAAGCTAGATTTATTAGAATATAGCTAGAGCTAGTTTTATTAGCTTACTAGATCTTTATTAAAGGATTATACCCCTTTCTTA
Organism: Colletotrichum sp. SAR11_59; assembly: GCA_025328345.1. Taxonomy (NCBI): domain Eukaryota; kingdom Fungi; phylum Ascomycota; class Sordariomycetes; order Glomerellales; family Glomerellaceae; genus Colletotrichum; species Colletotrichum sp. SAR11_59. Next base: position 144,269 of record JAKMXC010000046.1, read on the forward strand.
TACCTAGATCTAAGACCTCACTAAGTAAAAACTCTAATTAAATAGTATAAAGTAACTAGTAGTAAATTAGTTAATAGATATATACACCTTAGTAGCTTTAGCTTCTAAGAAACGCTACATAACTAAATATAGTTAGTCTAAATACTTAGTTAATAAGATTAAAGTTAATATAATAGTAGATATAAATATAGTAATAATAAAGCTACTAAGTAATACTATACTTACTTAAAATATACCTAAAACTATAGGAATAAGAACCTAAACCCTAAATACCTTAGAAGATAAACCTTAGAATATACTATCTTTAGAAAAAACTAATCTATTAATAATTTCAATCCTAATAATAAGAAATAAAATAGTAAAGTTATTTATTATCTTTATAAATATATCACTATAGAGAAAGCTACTAGAGGAAAACCTTAATAATACTACTATAGAGATAACTAATAAATAGATTAGCTATTATCTAGATAAGTATATTAATAAAGATCTCTTTAGTAAGAACCTATAATTATAGTTTATATTAGATTTTAAAGAATAAATAGAATAAACCTTTACTATAGTAGGGAAAAGATTATATATTAAACTCTATAACTTTCTATAATAAAGAAATATATACTTCACTATAAGAAAGTTTACTAATATTATAAAAGAACTAGCCTAAATTATATATACTAAATTATTTCTACTTTAAATAATATTATAACTATAAAAAGAAATAAATAACTACTTAAAACTTAAAAAAAAGTTCTAGAGAGATCTAAAACTAAAAGAAAACTTAATAAAAGAAAATAATAATATTATAAAATACTTTAAGAGCTTCTAAAGCTATAAATAAATACCTCTTCTATAAAACTAATAACTATAAGAAATACTAAGTTACTAAACTCTCTTATATATTAAAAACTATTATTAAGTACTAGTAATAAATAAAGCATACTTTTAAGAATTAGAAAATATAAAACTTAGCTAAATATAATTATTACTACTTTCCTAGCTTAAAATAGAGATATTTATAGCTTCTACTATATCTTAGTAATAACTAATATAAAACCTCACGTTAAGATAAATAGTAGATCTTATTAAGATCCTCCTAAAAAAAAGATAATATAGTAGTAATAAATATAAAGTATTAGATAATAAGATTAATATCTTCTAAAAGATATATACTTTAATAAGTATTAATAAGAGATATATAAATAATATCTTCTACTTAATACTTAAAAGTACTATAAATATATACTACTATATAAAACTTAATAATAAGCTATTAAACTTTAATAAGAAAATAATATACTTTAAAAGATACTTTAAAGCTTTAGAGACTATCTAAACCTATATTATAAAGTAGTAGAATATTATATTAGTAAGAATTATCTAAGAAAATAATAATAAGAATACTCTTAAATACTTTAAAGAGATAATAATAAAACTTAATAAAGTATAACTAACTTTACTATTAAACCTCTAGTTTAATACTATTATAACGCTTAACTTAATTAATATATACTAAGGTATATAAGAATATAAAGCTACTTTTAATATACTAATAAGTACTTATAAAAACTTCTAAAACTCTCTTATATTAGCTATTATTATAAAACTTAGATTAAGAGGGAAAATATAGTTCCCTACTAATACCTACCTTACTAAGAGAAAGTACTATAAGAATAATAAAGAGAGACGCTATAAGAATATAAAAAGTTTATATAAAACCTTTAGATATAAGCCTTAAGTATATTATAGAAAATACTCTTAAAAGAAATACTAAATCTACTTTTAAGAGAAGTACTAGTTAATAAGATATATAGAAGAAAATCAAAAGAAAGTATATAAATAATATAAAAACTAATAATAAAAAAGCACCTATAAGACCTATATATACTTCCTTATAGACTTTAAAAGGCTTAATAATAGCCTTAGAGAAACTATATTAATAAAAGAAACTAATATTAACTATTACTACTAGAGACCTAGCTTTAGTAATAATAAAAATAACCTTAAAAGTAATAAAGATATATAAAATATATTAAGTACTATAGATATAAACTTAGTAATAGCTATATTATAGCTAATCTAATTTAATATAAAATAGATATATATCTACTTTACTAATAAAGTATTTTAATATAATAAAAGTAAATTAAACTCTAAAAGTATTAAAATTAAAGCTAAGATATTATAAACCTTCTTACTTAGTACTATCTATTTAACTAAAAAGTTCTTTAAGATTATACTAAATATAGACACTTTAAAATACTTAATAAGTAATAGAAAATAATTTAAAGTTCTCTAGAAGTAATACCTTATTAAACTTAATAAATTAAAAGTAAGTAAAGCTAAAATATAATTTAGTCTTAAAAAGAAAGTTAACTCTCTAAGCGTAGTTATTATACTAATATTATTAAGAAATATTATATTCTATATCCTACCTATAGATATACTATTCCTCTTCTCTATATAAGATATAAAGAAAATAAGTATACTATATAACCTTTTAATTAACCTAATTATAAGAAATAATATTAATATACCTATTATAGATAGATAAAAGTATCTATAGATACTTTTTAACTAAAAAGAGATACTTATAGATAGCTAGCTTACTAAATAAGAAGTTTAACGCTTATATAAGAGATTTAGCTATTTAATAGTAAAACGCCTATAAAACCTTCTTAATAGGTCTAAATATAAAGTTAAATAAAAAATTATTAAAAAGATAATAACTTACTATAAATACTACTAGAAGAATAGCGTAAGCCTACTTAGATTTAAGTTAAGCTTTAAAGATAATATTAACTTTAACTATATAATTATTATTAATATAATCTAAATAGATAGAAAACCTATACTATATATAATTAATAAAGTAATAGTATTTAATATAGCTTAATTCCTATTAGATTAGATATTAGAAGCTATTTAGAAAATGCTATAATAATACTAGATTAATATCTATATTAAACCTCTAAATTATATCGTTATAAACGCTAGAATAAACTATATCTCTAATAAGTTTAAGATAAATATAGATATAATAGGAATTATAGTTAAAGCTATTCCTATAGAAGTATATAATAGTATAAATAAAGTTAAGAGATACTATATACCTTTTTAGAAAGTATATTAAGTTATTTAAAAAGACTACTTATTAATAAATTATAAGAATATCCTATAAATAGTAGTAAAAGCTATTAATAATATAATAAGACTAAATAGCTTTATACTAACTCTCCTTATCTTTAGTATATACTTAAAGATAGTTAAAGAATTACTACTAACGTTAATAATTATAGAGAGAGTAAGAATAATCTATAAAACTATAAAAGAAATCTAGAAAATTAAAGCTAATAAGTAAGTTACTACTATACTTAATATATATAATAGCTTAAATATATTAAAAACTATAAACCTTACTATAAGCTTAAATATCCTCATCTACTATAAGAAGAAAGGCTAGTAAAGTTTATATTAGCTTATAACTTCTAGAAAAGAAGAATATATTATTAATATAAATACTAAGATATCTATCTTCTAATTAATATATATTAAGCTATTCTATAAAGACCTAAAGACCTTTTAGAATAAGCTAATTAAAGATAAAACTACTTCTAGTAATAAGAGCGTTAATAAACTAAAAAAACTAGTAGAGGACTATATTATTATTAACCTTAACCCTTTATAAGAGGAAATACTAGTATAATATAGACGTAGTAGACCTCTACGCTATATACTAATAATAGCTTTCTAGATATTTATTTTTATATAGGAAATAAGCTTAGACCTATAAGAAGAAACTCTTAATAAGCTTATAACTACTTAGTTTATAATAGTAAAAGAGATAGCTACTTTAATATAAATAGTTTAACTATATAAAGATAGCGTTATTAAGATACTTAGTAAGCTATTTAAATAAGCTTCTATAATAGAGATTAATAGCTTTATTAAGAAAAGTATTCTTCACTTTATTAAGTTTAACTTATATATATATAAAAGTAAATAATTATTTAATATATATATTATATATAAAATTAAGGAAAAAGATAAGAAACTATATAAGAAAGTATAACTTATAGTATAAAGATATAGTAATAATAGTAAGAGATTTATCTTAATATAGAGCTTTATAATATAATATACTAGCTAAAAACTCCTCCTTATTATTATACCTATACTTATAACATCCTTCTACTTTATAGTATAGTTAAGAGATATAATATAAACTTATATTTAGGTAATTAAAGCCCTCTTTAAATCTATTTTTACCTAACTACTTATATAAATCTACTATAAATACCTAGAAGATATAATTATAAAGATTATTAAGCTACTATATAAACTTACTAAATTAAGAATATACTAATAAGAGATATATAATAAGTATTACCTTATAAAGCTCTTAATAAGAGCTTTAATATATAACTTATACTTAATAATCTCTTTAAATAAAAACCTAATAGTTAGCATTATTAGTATATAAATAGATAATACCTTTAGTATTACTAACTTTATATTTACTATAAAAGAAAAAGAAGAGCTCTAGTAAGTAAGATTTATAGCGAAACTAAAGGAATATTTAATAGAAAAACACTTTATTATATTTAATAGAAGTATTATATCCCTTAAGTAAAGAAATATCTACCTATACTAGAAGGGGTAAGTATAGAAGCTCTACTTTATTAATATAAAAGTAATAAAAAATAAGATAAAAAGATAATATATTAAATAACACGCTTATAGAATATATATCATATTAATCTACTAACTAGAAGTATACTTTAACCTCTCTACTATAGCTTAATACTAGAACCTAATAGTAGATAATATTAAAGCATTAAATAAGTATATTAAATAGTAAATAATAAATATAAACTAAGGACTTTAATATATCCCCTTTAACTTATTAGAAGCTAAGTTATTTATATTTATTAATAGATCTTTTACTAATAATAAGGATATAACCTCCTAGTTAAGCTTTATAATTATCTTTACTAATAAGAAATAAGTTAATAATATGTTTAAGATAACTAAGAACGTAGTTTACTATAGTTTAACTAAGAGTAAACGTATTATAAAAAGTATACTAGCTTCTAAGGTATATACTATAATAGTAAGTATTAATATAATATATACTATAGCTATAACTTTTAAGATTATTACTAATAAGCTTAATTAACTAGTAATCCTAACTATTATCTATATAGACTTCTACTCGCTTTATAAATACTTTATTAAGCTTAATATTATAAAAGAGAAACACCTAATAATTAATATTATAGTAATCTAAAAGTTATATAAATAATAAGAAGTAGAGGAAATATATTAGATTAATAGTAATAATAACTTTATTAATACTTTTATAAAAAGTACTTTAAATAAAGTATTAGAAAGCTTTATTAATACTAATAAAGTATATATATATGTAGAAGGATAGGTTAATTAAAAGTAATATATAGTAAGGAGATAATATTAGAAATAGAAGCTTATTACTAGAGGTTTAGCTACTACGTTATATATTAGCTAGTAATATATAGAATAGAAAGGAAATATAGTAAGTTATATACTTTATATAAAAAGTATAGTAATTATATTATTATAATATATATAACGTTTTTAAGCGTTTTACGTAATATATAATATATAATAAAAAGAAAAGATTATTAGTATTAAAATAATATTATACTTACTGCTTAATATAGATATAGTAGAATCTAGCTAATAAGAAAGTAGAGATATTTCTAGCTCTTAACGCTATATTACTACCCTCACTACTATATCTATAACTTCAATATATAATATATTTTCACCTATATTTTATGACCCCTCATATTAACTAGTCAAAAGGGATCACTAATACCTATACTAATAGTCTAGCTCGGTCTTAACAACCGCCTCTGTGAAGTCGACGTTGAACTGCAAGAACTCATCCAGCAAATTCCTGAAAGCTATGATCTGACTTAAATCAGACGCGTGTCTCGCTGCCACCTCAGCCAAGACACTTCTCGCCATAACATCTACCCTCGAGGTTTCCGAGTAGGCATACGCTATCGCCTTGACGAAGGCATCCGTGTTCCAGAGTTTCTCAGAAGCATCCCTCAGCTTCTCCGCCGCACAGCGCTTCAGACAAGACACTTCGAACTTGTCCGCGGCAACGGACATTTGAAGGTTGAACAGGATCGGATCAGCAGGCGGAGGCGTGACGTTGAGACATGGAGTGTCGCGATAGTCGGCGTGGTACATGAAACAAAGAACATTTTCCACAACTCGTGGGTTCTCATCTTGCAGATTGATGATTTGCTGGCAGCCTGGATTTTGTTGGGCGTTCGCATTTCCTAGAACCGTTGACCCCTCGAGCAGCAAGGCGGGATCGATGTCGCTATCCGGAAAAGCGTCCGCGAAGAATTTGGACTGGCTGGCGAGCACGACGCGATGCGCGTAAAAGTCTCTTGTGATACATCGTACCGTGACGTCGGAGTATTCCGGACTGTCGAAGTATCTGATGATTGTCAGAGATAGAATCGCGGTGGCGGAAAATGCCGACTTACTTCTCAAGCCCCGTGACCAAGTCCAGGGGGTACGGTTTAGTCTCCATCCGCGCCAAACTTCGCAAGACTGTCCCCAAGATCTGCATCTTTTCCGGTGACAAAAACAAGCGGGATTCTTGGGGACCGAACAATTGAGAAGATATCGGCCCTCCTGCGAAAGGACCAAGGCAAGCTGTCTTTACTGATGCCGTGAAAACTTTCATTCTCAACCCAACGTCAATTGCAGTCGACTTCCATTTTATAACTTTCCCCCGCCAAGTGTTGGGGCTGCCGCCCCGATCCCCCGCGATGTCTCGTCGAGATACCTCTGACTTCCCGATTAGGCAAACGTGTGTCTCTCAATCGGCATTGGCGTTTGGGGCTGCTGCAGCGCCGTCCATTCTGCATGAGCTCACTAAAACAGGGATAATCATCCTTAACCGCATCTCGTGCAGTTTGGTAACAAAGGCGGTAAACGTACCCAGGGTGACATTTGAACCAATGGAAAACGCTCCGAGGTCAGGCACTGCTGCAGGCGCGGGGCTGAACGGATGTGTTTCTTGAATCTGACGACTACAATTTTTGGACCGAGACACACCTGACTACTGGACCTCAATGCACGTGTGTTTGGTATGTAGCAGGCGCCCTTGTCTCGCTCAGTCTGGATTAAATAGGAAGCTCGTACAAAGTGCGAGGGAACGACATCGATCGACGTATTGGGAGGATGCTGTATTCGGACTACACTCTTTTCCCCAATATGAGCATATCAAGGACCTGCTTTAGAACATTGAAGTGCAATTCTATTGGTCTTACAGGGGAATCTCTCGCTCTTGGCTGCATCGATGCGATCTTGTCATTTGCGACAGGATAAGGACTCGCAGTGTAGCACGTGGCTCGAAAGGCCTTCTGCATTTACTGCCTTCGTTTTACTTGCTCTGGACACCCGAGGTATTTTCATGATCTGAACCACTCGTACCCACTCGATTTTGGAGTTCATGAAGTCGTTCATTTTGAACTCATGGCCGCGGTGGCTCGTGTGCTTTTGCGAGTCCCAGAAATTGCGATATTAGATCGTGCATACTCTATGGAGTGCTCGAAGTTCTTTCTCAAGCCACACAAGGCCTACATTGTCCCCGCCCCCTTGAAAAGAAGTTTCTGAAGGTTCAATGAAGTAGTTCGCGACTGAAGTGGTTCGCGACTGAAGACTATGACTATGAGCGCATGGCACGGAAAGTTTTGCTATCTATGCAGGTATGAACGATGCAGAGCGTTAAGACGACAGAGACGAAACTCAGGACGATTGCAAGGGCATTTGAGTTGAAAAGGCAATGTGTGGTAATGGAACAGAACGTGTTCAATGCAAGTAGAGCTCCGTCCGTGTAGCTATGAACAGGTAAGGTATGCTACCAGACAGCAGAGTCCAACACGAAATAGTTTTGTACATGGTCTTACAAATTGTGTCGAATCCATGCCCCTACTATTAACAGTGTCAATTATGCGATGAACCTGAGATCTTCTTGGAAACCATCAAAGGAGTTTGTTTATACACGGAGCCAAAGGTTTTGAATGAAACTGTAGGCATCAGTCGTTTTCCGAAAAGCTCTACAACGTCCATGGATGATTACATCCTTTCACCTTTCGCCTGCTAGACTGTCAAGAACACCCGGTACGAACACGCGCCCTTGGCAGGCACCCCGTTGAACCGGTTACTAGCCAGTAGTAATTGATTTGCTGTGCCCCAAACAGCTGCGCCTACTTTAAGCCAATACATTTATTACAGCCCGTCTGCGCCGCGCTGTTGATGCCTGGCAATTTCCCAAATTCATATTGGGCGGTGACGGCTTGCCCTGAAATCAGGCAACGGCGAAAAACTGTCGATTCAGATAAGAAACCAAGCATTAAACATATTGTCTTTTGATTCTGGACCAAACAAGATCGTCGATCTCTCATTGAGGCTTTTCTTCCGACGTTTTTCTCGGTTACAATTACCGATGTACACTGTACTAGACCCCACCAAGCGCGAAGTCCGCCTGCTCAGACTGCTCGCCGGTAACGAGGCGGACGGTATCAACTGCGAACTCCACACGACATCATGAGACAGCCCCGATGACTATGAAGCTCTTTCATATGTATGGGGTAGCGCGAGCGACACGCGACCCATTGCAGTTCAGAAGACAGCCAAGAACATCACCGTGAATCTAGAAACGGCGCTGCGCCATCTTCGATACCCTGACCGAGCACGCATGCTCTGGGTGGACGTTCTCTGCATCGATCAGGATAATGTCCAGGAGCGTAATCAACAAGTCCAATGGATGAGTGACATTTACTCAAGCGCAACTCAAGTCGTGGTTTGGCTCGGCCCAGCGACTTCGGTGGGATTCGAAGCTATGGCTATTATCGAAAAATATGCTGCCGACAGCGAGTTGCACTGGCCAGATCTAAAGCACGATCTCGTTCAGTTGTTTCAGATATATCATTTTCTCCACAACGAATGGTGGTCGCGCGTCTGGACAGTCCAAGAGGCTGTTCTTGCAAGACAAGTGACAAACCAGTACGGCCCTCGGCTGCTATCGGAGTCCCATCTGCTCAAAGCAGCAGCAAGCTACAGGAATCATGTTTTCGCCGGCGGCAAAATGCCCTTCATTGCCCGAGACATGGAAGATGAGACATTTGGTGGTGGTATGTCCGAGAGGGGAACCCATTTCCGCTTGCTGGGTGATGCATACGTTCATGGATTGATGTACGGGCAGGCGGTTGCGAGGGTTGAGCTGGGAGTTGAGGAGTTGCAGGTGTTCAATCTACACTGAGCATGGATTACCAAAAGAACTGTTTGGGACCGCTTTGAAAATCTGAGTATCTGATCAAATGGAAAATGGCAAACTGACTGTGCATCTCGGTCAAAACCTCGAACGACCTTCAATGCAAGTAAATCCTGAGCCCTGAGTGGCGGCCAATACACCCATAAGGCGTCTCGGTCTCTCAAAGAAAAGACTTTTGATCGGTTGCATAACAGCGATCTTGTCATTTGGGACAGGAAAAAAAAAAACCGCCCATCCAATGGTGTAAGTCAGAATTGACAACCGCATCAAACTCAACGAGTGGGAAATGCTCAACCTGTCGGCAACCCATCAAGTTGTGCTCCAACAGCACCGGCACAGGCCTCTTCATCCCTCCTACAAGCAGCGAGAGCGCTAGCCCAAAATGGCAGGCTTGCAATCGCAAGCCACCCGCAAGCTGGACCCCGGGAGATAACCGGCCGGCGTCGGAGCCCCTCCGCTCGGGGAACCCAAACCCACCGAGGTGGCTACCTCACCTCACCAGCCTCCCGTCTCATTCACGTCGTGTCGCAGCTCTTATCACCAATTTCACCTTTCATCTTTCACCACTCATCTCAGCCTCAATTCAACCACAATTCTCAAGATGGCGCCCTCAGATTCCCACCGCAACCGCACCCATCTCAAAATGGCACCTCCAATCTCATCAGACACCATCTCAGACGACGACGATGACTTCGTCTTCATCTCCCACTCAGATTGCAAACCATCAACTAACCCTACCTCCTTCTCAACGCCCCTCGACGAAATCTCCGCCATCGTAGACTCCTTCGCCGAGGACCTCTGGCCCGTCAACAAGAAAATCCACGACAACCCCGAACTAGGCTACAAAGAGTTCATCGCCCACGACACCCTCACAGCCTTCATGCGCTCCCGCCCCGGCTGGTCCGTCACCCCCTCCGCCTACGGCATGGAGACCGCCTGGGTCGCCGTCTACGACACCGGCCGCAAAGGCCCCGTGGTCTCCTTCAACGCCGAGATGGGTACGCGCCTCTCCTCCCCCACCCTCCCCCCAATCTCTCTAACACCACCTCTCAGACTGCCTCCCCGGCATAGGCCACGCCTGCGGCCACAACCTAATCGCCTCCGCCTCCGTCGCCGGCGCCCTCGCCACCGCCCTGTACCTCTCCCGCAACCCCTCGCTCCCGGGCAAAGTCGTCCTCTACGGCACCCCCGCGGAAGAAGGCGGCGGCGGCAAGATCCGCCTCCTCCGCGCCGGCGCCTACGCATCCCACGGCGTCGACATCAACCTCATCTCGCACCCAGGCATCGTCGCCGACACCGCCCTCATGCGCACCTCCGCCTATACCTCCTTCTCGGTGGAGTACTTCGGCCGCGAGGCCCACGCCGCCGCGAACCCCTGGCTGGGCATCAACGCCCTCGACGCCCTCGTCACCGCCTACACCGCGCTGTCCGCGCTGCGCCAGCAGACCATGCCCGGCGACGTGATCCAGGGCAACATCACCTCGGGCGGCGCGCGCCCGAACATCATCCACGCGTACGCGGCCGGCGACTTCGTCGTGCGCGCCGACAGCCAGGCGCGCCTGGCGGAGCTGCGCGCGCAGGTGCAGCGCTGTTTTGAAGCGGGCGCGCTCGCCACGGGCGCGAAGCTCAAGGTCACCGAGACGGGGAGCTACAAGGACCACGTGCCGAACAGGCCGCTGGGGCGCAGCTACACGCGCGCGTGGAATGTGCTGTCCACGAAAGACGGGAAGGGGAAGATTCCTCTGGATGAGGACGTGGACGAGATCCGCGGGCGGACGATGGCGAGCACGGACCAGGGGGACATCAGCTACGCGATGCCGAGTCTGAGTGTGGGCTTTGCGATTCCGCCGGGGGAGGGCGGGCAGGGCCCGCATAACCCCGAGTTCGCGGCGGCGGCGGGAACGAGGGAGGCGTTTGAGATTAGTCTGAAGGTGGGCAAAGGGCTGGCGGCGGTGGCGGTGGACGTGTTTACGAAAGAGGGGTTGTTGGAGGAGGTGAAGAGGGCTTGGAGGAGGGATATGGGAATGGAGGAGAAAGAGGAGGAGGGTGTGAGGGCGAGGGGTTTGTTGAGTTGGTGGATTTGATGGCCGTGTAAAACTATGAGATATGTAAGATGGAACAGAGGTGAGCGAAACTGAACATAATTGACGAATATATCAATATCAAAGACAGAAAGTTCATGATAAAAGTTCATCGATACTTTACAATGGTCCCATGATATCCCTAATCGCTAACAATACACGCCCGACTCCTCATAAGCCAATATCAAGACAATTTTTCTAACGTTCCTCATGCCCTCACATCCTCTTCGCCCCCATCTCCTCGCTCCCGAAGTCATCCCACTCCTCCCGCCCAATCTTCCTCGAAATCCACACCCCCACGCCCGTCACCGCGCAGCTGCCCAGGAACCACCCCTCAAACCACCAGTCGACAAACCGCGGCTCCAGCGCCCCCTCCAGCGCGTCCCCGACCGCGCTGCCCATCTCCCGCGGCAGGTTGCTCCGCAGCAGCAGCGCCGCGCTGATCACGTACACCGCCGCCACCTGCCCGATCACCAGCGCCAGGTTCGCCTGCGCCTGGTACAGCAAGCCCGGCATCCACTTGCTGAAGAGGCGGAACGTCTGCAGCACGCTGTTGGCGCTCGCCGCGAGTATGACCCCGGACAGCAGGAACGAAATCTGCCGCGCCCACGCGATCTGGTCCAGCTTCGGGTCCCAGTGCCGCGCCAGCAGGCCCAGGAAGCGGTTGATCGGGTCGGATGAGCTGAAGCTCGCCGCCGGGTAGTACGCCCGCCGCAGTGTCGCCATCAGCGTCGCGAGGATGCGGTACAGGCAGTAGAGGCTGAAGACAAAGTGCGGCACCGCGAGGACCTTGCCCCACGCCGTCTTGGCCCGCTCGTCCGCCTCCCGCCGGCTGCGCATCATGCCCAGGCTTGCGCCGAGGTTCGACTCCATCGTCTCGAGCCCGGCAATCTCCAGCCGCAGCGCCTTCATCTCCGCCTCGTCGCCGTTCATCCCCCTCACGGCGCCCAGCATCTTGCCCATGAATCCGCCCGACGACGAGCTGCTCGCCGCAGCCGCCGCCGCGTCGCGCGCCTTCCGCTCCAGCGCCTGTAGCCGGTGCCTCTTGGTAATCAGCATCTCGTTCGTGGCCTCCAGCCCGGCCTCCTTCCGCGTGATGTCCGTCTCCGTCACCGGCCTCTTGCGCCGGTCATTCACCGCGCCCAGCGTGTGCCACGGGCTCGACACCGCCGCGAACCCGCTCAGCATCGCCATCAGCGAGATCCCAATCACCCCGATCCGCTCCAGACACGCCCTCAACACGCCCCCTCCCGGCGTCTTCTCCAGCCCGACCATCCTCCCCAGGCTCCAGAACGCAAACAGCCACCCCGCAAACACGGCGCCCTGCACCCCCCACGCCACCCTCGGCACGCGGCCCCTCCCGTCCCTCTGGAAACTCCACCCCGCCCCCGCCACCACGCTCTGGATCTCCAAGAACGGGATCACGCCGACCAGCAGCACCAGCAGCGTCGGCACCGTCACCCGCAACCCGACCTCCCGCGCCCGCGTCCCCACCACGTCCGAGACCTCGCACAGGATCAGCTCCCCCAGCACCGTCGCCAGCCCTACCGTCACGGAGAACACCCCCGCCGCGACCCTCCGCCGCGCGCTCTTTTGCCCGTGCTCCGCGTGCGCCTGCCGCAGCGTCGCCGGCGCGTGGACGGGCAGGTAGTGGTCCTCGCCGTCGTGCGCGTCGTGCACGCGGGCGAGCCGCGGGAAGATGGAGCGGTTGGCGACCGTCGCGACGGCCGCGAAGGTGAGGAGGAACGGCGACAGCGAGAATATCAGCCCCAGCGTCGAGGGGGCGGCGTTGGGGTCCACGGCCGCGCATGCGTCCTCGTCGCAGGCGGACGAGAAGAAGCGGAACCAGGGCATCTGGGGCGGCTTGTGGCGGGGCTTTCGCGCGCTGTCGGGATCGAATGGGCGTGGAACATGTGTCTGTGGAGGTGGTAGTGGTCGTCGTCGTGCTCGGATTGCGACAGATGCAGCATCGCTGAGTGTCGGCGAGCTGTGTGATTTTTTTTTTGGTGTTTCGAGGTGAGATTTCAACGCGGGATTCGCAAGGCTGGGGTCGACATTGTCTGCGGTATGTTGTCGATCTGTTCGGACAACCGTTGCTGAGACGGGCGTTGGGAGGACAAGGTATGGCATTCGTCACGCTTTGTCGGAGTTTGCTCCAGCCACGATGACCTGGCCTTAGCTGGAGCTTCAGCCACATTTGGTGGGTGAAGCCACCCAGGGCCCCGCCGGGCTGCCGCAAGTGGCCAATCGACGTGGAGGAAAGACTCACTCACTGCAGCTTGATGGGGAGCTGTCCTTCGCATCTTATGCAGGTTGGTTGAGATGCCGCTTGACCGGTGCTACATTGCGTCACGATATGGGGAAGCATAAAATGGTACCTGGTCATTTCTCTCTTTTATTGGGTATCTACCCGTGGGCTTCTTCATAACGGGACCTATGCCAAACGCTATCGCGACCTGGTCATCTTGGGCGACCTGTGCAACGCATCCTCTCGAATAAAAATACCCTGCCCACGTTGGCAACCAAAACGCCTCTCCATGTATGATGTATTCCTGTACGTCTTTTGATCTCATTCCCTAAAGACCAGCATCAATTCGCTAGCATTCCCGTCCGTAGCATCAACCGGTGCTACTAGTGCGCGACTCCTTCGAGTCGTCATCCTCATCATCCTCTGCATTTCCGGTAGAGTCAAGACTCGACTTCCGGTTCTCGCGGAGCAGAGCGGCAGCCTCACCGACCTCCATCTTATGGAGCCTCTCTTTCTGGTTCGAGTTGATGAGCTGGTCGCCGGACACGACTTCGAATTCGTCTTCCTCCTCATCGTCGTCGTCGTCGCTATCGCCGGTCGTGCTAGGCGGTGCTTTGGCCGATGCTGCAGACGTCGTCTGTGACAGGTTGCTGTACCCTCTTGGCTGTAGATACGAATTGGGGTCGATTGGCTTAATGGTGGGATCGAAAGAAGCAGGCAGTCCAAGTGCCTTCGCCACCTGGTGGGCCTCCTCGTCCGGTGTATGCCTGATTTCGACCTCGTACATGCTGCTGCGCTCGCTATCGGCCTCATGCTTGCCCCCCGTTGCCGACAGCATTTTGACGTATGTCTGTCGTTCCGAGTCGTTTTGTCTCTTATTCTTCTTCTTCTCTCGCTTCTCGGTCGGGCGAACGACAACTACGGGAACCGGGGAGTACTGAAGACAGTACTTGGAGAAGGAGTTTCGGGTGTTGACAAGGCCTTGGAGACCTCCGAGTGATCGACCACGGGTACCTACGATGAGCATAGCAGGTTGGTAGATTTGGATCTGAGTTCATATTCGTCAGCTCTGCGCTCTCCATTTAGTTCGCCAGGAGATTTCAGCGTGGCCACTCACCAGCTTCTGGAAAGTCGAGTGCAGTTTTCCGCAGGCGTATTCCAAAACAACACTGATGGCTCGGTTTGCGCCGTTGCGCTTGAGAATCGACTCCATGACCTTATTGGCATCCTTTTGGTACGCATCGTTATCGGTGCGCACTTCCTTCTCAATGACGCGCACGCAAACAATCTCGTCGCCATCATCGACAAGCTCGTCGAGCAGCCATTGCAACGCATAGTCGGAATAGGAGTGCTCGTCGACGCCGACCATGAATGTGCGCGACCTCCTCTGGGCCTGGTACCCCTTATGTCTGACATTCAACGTCAGCGACGGCGTGTTGTTCTTAGTGGCCTCGCCCAGCGGCAGATTGTCGAATGCGACATGTGTCTGGAACCTGTCCGGCGTGGGGGTTTGAGTTAGCGTTGCCATTAAGAAACGATGTCAGCGGGAAGCAGAGCCCGCAAGGAGTTGTGCGACGAAGATTTTGTTGGAAAAGACGCGATAGAAAAGCTGTGGAGAGTGAAGATGGACAGGGCGACTGGCCAGGATTGGGGAAGAAAAATCGACAAGCGCCTTGGGTGTTGCGTTTGGTGGTGAGACAGAGACTTGGAGGCAGCCGACACCAAAAGCAGGGAAACTTGCTGGATGGATTGCGACACAGCACTGACAGCGTCCGTTCCCCCTCCAGCTTAGGTACGGCTCATTCCGGGCCAAGCGTGGCTGTGGATGAGCGACTTTGGCGCCTCCTCGGCCTCCTTTGTGAAGGGTAAACGAAGAGGCACAGGCGCAATCAGCGGGGTAGTGGGGTCAATGATGAACAGCCCTGGCGAATTGCAGCGCCTCCTCTTCTAGCAGTGTCGTGTGATCGTGTGGGAAATTGCAACGTTCTGCTGGCCGCTGCATTCGGATGGAGGGGGATAAACAGTGCGGCGATGGTCGAGAGGCTTCAACACCGTAGACAACGACGCCTTCCTCCTCCGCCTCTTGCATATTTTTTGTTGCTTGTTGTTTGTGCAATGGGCGTAATCCCAGGCAGTTCGTCCTAGTAACAACATTGGCAACTCGGTTGATGCTTGTTTCGCATGAAGAAGGGGGTCCTCTCCCGCAGAAACGCCGTCATGACTAAGGTTAGACTTGGGATGCGGCGGCGGCAGTGTCGTCGAACCCCACCATTCCCGGCCCAGCTCCACGACCGTCAGACACTGGAGTCAGCACCCGCATCCCGCATCCCCCGTCTTTGGCAGCTTTCAATGGGCAGCTAGTCGACAGTCGCATTCTCCCCCGCATCAAGCATGCTGCCCAACTGCTGCTTTGGGAAGTCATAAGAGGTGGATACGTGTGAGTGACGGCCGCACTCTACATGTCCAAACTACCCTTCATGTACTGTTGTTTGCGCCAGCCTGGACAAGTTGGCTTGCAGATATGCCGCGGAAACGTCGGCTGTGACTGGACCCAGGAGGGTCTTCATTCCTTGCATGTTGCCAATCGACTGGAAGAGCTGCTGCACTGCGTGAGGTATACAGATATCACGGTAGGTAAGGCAGCATAAGCATATGAGCTAGACTGGCTCCCAAGCCACACTGCAGCTTGTGCATCCGACTTTGCCGGCGACGTTGCCCATCTTCGCTCGACCTTACAAAGGTTCGGCTGCCCCAACTCGGAGCCTCAACGTCCAACGTCTCTGGTGGAGTGTGCATTTCAAACGAGGGACAGCGAGGAAATTGTTGCGCTTACCTGTCATGAGCAGGAGACGACGCTCTAATGCGCTCCTTATCTGTTGTTCTCTTGGCTCCTTGCGGCAGCGATAGGTTCCGAACCGGTGCAAACGTCAGCGATCCTATCGACGACCCCCTATGCCTTCCGGCGAACGACTCGGTCCTGGACGATTCGGCAGAGAAGCTTCCCTTTGCGCTCTCCAAAGACGGGCTTGCAAAGCTCGAGAGTGTCGTAGCACGGCTCAGCGCTCCAGCATCTCCACCCTTAGCATCCTCCTCTTTCTTCTGCGACTCGAGGGAGAAGTAATCCGCCTTGGACTTGTCTTTGGGCTGCAACGGGGTCTTGGGCGAAATGTCCGCCGAGTCGGGGCTCTGGACGGGGAGCGTCGTACGGGGGCTAGGACCCGACATCGTGTGTCGTCGGGGAGGGTTCTGAGTCTGCGGTGGCGGTGAAGGTTTTGGCAAAGATATCTTGCGCGGCGGCGGGGGCAGCGGCGGCGAGGGTGTGTCTTTTGTGGATTTCTTATTCTTCTTTTTTGAGCTTTGGGGCAGCAGGAATACGCTACGCCAGTTGTCCGTTGGCCGCATCGGTAGGCTTCACGACAGCTGTGGAAACCCGGTCAGCATGAGGGACTGAGGGAGCAATTCGCGGCCAGCAGATGTTGGTTGCAAAGTCGCACTTCGGCTGGACCCTTAAAAGAGTGGATCGCAGTCGCGAAACGAGACGTCTTCCGTGGACCGACCAGCTGAAAGAAAGAAATAGCCCCAACGGTGTGGATTTACGCGCGGAGATGGCTGATGGTGGACTGACTACACGGTCTAAAGCAGGAAAGGGGCGTCTGTCGACTGGCTTGCGAATTGAACAGAGACGGTCAGAGCGTTTCTGGCCGTTGTGTGCTCCTGGCAAGATACGATAGCTCGGACGGGTGCGACGGTACGAATACAGGCAGAGGGCGGCAGTTGTGGTTGTTGGCACGGGTCGATGCTGATTCAGGTGAAGTCTGATGTGGTATTGGCTTTTACTTTTGCTTTGCCATGTGCGGGAAACCTTCTTTGTAATAAGGCTGGTCGACAAAAGGGTAATTTTCGAAGGAGGAGGATCCGAAAATAAGACTGGGCAAAGAGAGAAAATTAAAAACTCCGGTGTTGGCGATTCGGCAAAGCTGAACAGGGCTGGGTATCGTGGGCGCGCGTGGGTTTGGCTGCGGAGCGTCTTCTTTTATGGAAGCGGTTCGGCGTATGTAAGAGGCGGTTATGCCAAGGCTGGCGGGGCCTCACAAGGCGCAGATTTGCCTGGAGATGGTGTTGTTGTCGATACAGGAGAGGGAGTTCTAACGAGACGGGGTGTGGCGTGGCGGTAGCGCGTTTCCTAGGTCCGAAGGGTCAGGAAATATGGTTTGGGTTGCTGCTGCTGCTGTGACTTTGGGTAGCAGACCAGACCAGACCAGGCCGACGAGATGAGGTGAGCAGGTGATCGTTGACCGGGATGGCAGCTGTCGAGTCGACGGTGCGCTGCGCAGAGATGAGCTTGGCTAAACGAGATGGAGCCACCGAAGAAGTACCCAAGCGGGAAGAATGCAGCGGAAAGGTACGCAACAGTCGGGACCCGAGTTCGTGGTAGACATGCGCCGGAGAAGGAGTCCAGTATCTTGGCTGCGGGGAGCAGCGGCGCGGACGGCGTGGAATGGGGAGAGGATAAGACAACTGGGAAGAGAAGAAGCTCGAGAATGGTGTTGTAAAAGTCTGGGCATGCGTCGGTTACGTTATGATGCGAGAGGAAAAGCAAATAGCCGTCCGTCACAGAGACACCTGGATGGGCATGAGGTAGGTGGACGTGTAAAAAAGAATAAGTCGGGTGTCTGTGTCTGTAGGGCAAGCAGGTCTTGCATGCGGAGGATCTCTCTCATCTAAGTACAAGGGCATTCTACTTTTTTTTTCTGCCCCTTCCTCGTTTGCAAGAGGCGGAGGGAGGGTGCACATCTTGAATGTGACGCACAGCGCCGTGGGCCGTGGAGGGCATGCAACCAGCAGCAACGCAGCAGCTGTAGCAGCAAGCAGCAAGGATATGTGAGGGGTGCGCTGCGGTGCCCTGGCCAGACCCAGACAGCCTGAGCCTGGGTGTTGATGCTGAGGTGAAGTCTGCCAGCTGCATGGTGGAGAGGAGGGAAGCTTCCAGGAGAGGGGGAATAGGGAGGGGAGAACACCAACACTGGCAAAGACAAACAGGATGGTGGTGGTGCTGCTGAAAGGGGAAGGGCGAGGTGAGGGATCCAAGGATGACGGCGGAAGGGTGGAGGAGGAGGATGGAGGACGGAGCACGAGATGGAGGGGAGGGGCCCGGGAAGCAGGCACTGGGTGTCTTGAGGGAAGGCAGGGGGGTTACCTTCCTTACACCTACCTGCCTTACACTTCAGAAGTAGAAGTGGGATACAGGTGAGGCAAGAGTCTAGGAGGAATGTGTGCAGTTAATGGAAAGAGTGACTATTACCTCGGGACATGGCACCTTCTCTACTTACGACTTCGAAAAGAAATGGCCGTTGGAGGAAAGAGCACTTCAGTTTGATTAGGAATGAAGGGTATGGAAAGTCAAGAGGGAACCTCTACTTTGCCCACGAGGCAGGTATCGCAGCAAGTACCTGCCCGTAGGTGCCTTCCAAGACAGCTGAAGGCAAGTGAGGTGTAGCTGGGGAAGCTAGGGCCACAGCCAGGCACCTGCTGGTCCAGCTGCACCTGCTGCACCTGCTGCACCTGATCCTGCCCTCCTGGAACTGGACGACAGCACGGAGGAAGGCCCGATGAACACTCTTTCCGTTTGCTTCAGAACGAGACAGAACCACATCATCGCCTTCTCGTCTCCCACTTTTACCCATCCCAAAGGACCTCTTTCCAAGGAAAACCCTACCATTCACAGCGCCCGCCCGACACAAGATCAACCAGGCACGTTAACTCTCCGGCGATCTCATCTCATATCTCATCCCTCACGACCTTCGGACCGCACGCCCTGGCCGCCTAGACAGCTCCCCAGTCCCAGAATCCGGTCGCCAGCCCCAAAATAACCTGAGAACACCACCCAAAACTCGCCAAGACCACCCAAGTACCGAGTCCAATCATCCAGTGCCTCTAACGGCTTTCATTACACATCTGCCTGCCTTTCAAGCTTTCGGGACCCGTTTCCAAGCACCCGCCACTGCCTCATCCCTGTCCTCTCGACGCCGGACTGCTGCACACTTACACCCTCTATCGAGACGGCCACGGCTCGACCAGAACTGACTCGACTCAACTCCAACCGACGGAATGAACGGCTCCTCGGATATTCGTCCATACCTATCCGTACGGATACCTACTCTAAACATTCGCCATCCGCACCCCGGCGCCTGCTGCGCTCTCGAGTCTGCCCGGTGTTTGCTACCATCGTGCTGCCGGCGCCTGCAATGACATGACATGGCATGACGGCGCTCTTTGGGGGCCGGCGTGCCTCTGTCAGTGGCCCTCCTTGACGTACGCCGACGTGGACGGTACCTAGACTACAGACACCTTCCAGAGTGTCTGGCGCATCAGACGCCGTTAGAACCACGCTTTCAACCAGGCATTTCGGCGAATGCTACACCGTGGCACGCCTCGACTGGGACATACATGATGCCTACGCACGCCTTGCCCTCTGTCGCCATCTTCTTTGCGAAACCTCCTCACCATCATACCACATTCCCATATTTCCCGTCTCACAAACCCCCGAAACCCAAAAATCCCACCAACGTGGGCGGCGGCACGCGGCAGCTTGGTGCGCCAAGCGGATTGTCGCAGCCAGCGGGCCCCTCCGAGTTCCTCTAGGTCCTCCGGGGGCCTCATCGCCAGCAGTTTGCGCCAAACACCAAGCACAGCTACTGCACAAGCACACTCAACATCGCATTGGACCGACGCATTCCCACGTCTGCCCAGACGGCTCTCCAGTGCTAAGATTGTCCCCGTTGCTCACTTGCTCGACTCATCACAACCGCGACCCTCCATCTCGTTCTTCTCGTCCACTCGTCAACCTCCAACACGGTCTTGGCAAACCACTCAACCATGTCGGTCCCAGGCTCCCAGCATCCAGGATGGATGAGAAGGTTGTCGTCCACCGCGGTCCTCACAGCAACCTCGAGTCGGTGTGCGCGCCGCCCTAAACCGCTTCTTCTGGCTCACAACTCCAACCTTGCTTTTTTTCATTTTATTCTCGTTAATGAGCCGGCATGCCTCTGATGAGAGCCCCGTCAGCCAACCTCGCGAGCCGGCCCAGCCAATCCACACTTCGTGCCCAACGCCAAGGCCCGAGCCAAGACAACTGTATCTTTCGTGCTGCTTTGGTGCCCCCTAGCCCTGGGTTTCTTTTCACTTATGTGACCCGACGACGTGCAGGGCTTGATGGGCTTGGGTGGGCGGCGGCTCGCTTCCTTACCCTCTTCTTCGGCGCGCAAATCTCTTGGCCAGGACCCATCGACGTCGCAGGAAGCCGTCTTGGTCACTGGGGTTCGACTCGAGGGGTTGGCTCCCTGGCGCCCTCCACTGTCGAGACAAGACCGCAAGCCCGAGAAGGGAAACACGCAAAGCCAAAAGGGACGTGTTTCCAAGATACCAAGCCGGCAACCACAAGCGGTCGGGAAGAGGCAGCCCATGCCAAGCTGAGAGTGAAGATGGTGCCCATCATCGCTCATTCCTCGCCATCTGGAATATTCCTGTGGTTGCCATGGCCCATGATGCCATTCGCAGCACATTGGTCTGCCCAGAAATCAGTCCCGATCTTCCGGCCTGCACGTCCTTGTCATCGATAACGTCTCACACTTGCTGTGTTACCTCTCACCGACAAGATGCGCAGAGACAATCTGTGCCGCTTTTTCTTGCAGGCTCACCGAAACAAATCGAGCAAGGTCCCCTATCGGCTTGCAATCAACCGACCAGCCAAATGGCTTGCCTGAGCCACGGGTTTGGTCGGGGGCGGTCGTCGCTTGTCATCTGTCAACTTTCACCCCGCCGGTGGGAGCTGTCGACTTCATGATTGATGTCAATTTCAGACGTCTTTGCGCCGTTTATGCCCGTTGTCGCCGCTGATCGACGGCACATTTCCAAGCCTTGAGAGATAACGGTTCAACAAACCGGCTAATTGTCAGCGTGAAATTGAAATCAGATCGTGGGCTGAGGAGGGCTAATCGCGCGCCACGCTGTCGCATCTTCGGATGGCATTTACGGTGACAATAGATGCGGTGTGAGGTCTATCAAAGCGGCCCTGACGCAGCTTTAACGTTGCTGTGTGGCACACAGTCAGCCATTTCGTTAAGCTCGACCTCTCACCTGCTCCCTTCGTGCAGCTTTCCTATCTGACTTACAGCCGACAACCACCCATCAACAGCGCTTCCTGTCAGCCAAGCGCAGAGATTGTGCAATCTGCAACCTCACTTCTAGATTCCGCGATCGCTTGCGTAAGTTCAAACGTAATCCTGCGCGCTCGCCATCCTGCATGCCGATGCACCTGCAATAGCCGAGCGACAACATCCTCATCCATCGTCCAGTCTCCGCCAACACCCCAGTTGACCCAGAAGACGACGTCAAGCGCGCCCGTGATCTGCGTTTCTGTCGGATTTCCAGATCACACCTCAAGGTAAACTCTTGGCAACTACAAGAGACAAACGAAACAAGCACACGCACACACGCAGGACAAATCTGACTCGCAGAAACTCAGCCAAGACATAAGAGCAAGAATCTAGGACAGCTAGAGCGAATAACGTGAGACACCGTTCAACATTAAACCGCTAGCCTCACGCAAGTGGCACATGTTCAACCACACCAGATAATGTTCCTTGGGGAATATAGGCCTCCAATTTTTCTGTGCGGATCAGCACGTCCCTCCCGATCATTTCCCCGGTCTGCCGACGCAGGCGTGAGGACAGACACAATGCCTGAATGGGAAGGCATATTCCCCGCGGGCTCCGCTTCATCGTCGCAAGATAATCGGCCATCGGGACTGCGGGAGGCGGTTCCATCATCCATGGAGACCGCGGGGTCAAGGGGCCGGCGGTCGTCTGTGGGATCTGGCAAACGCTTCTATCTGAACGGTTAGATCTCAGCCTCCGCCTTGAGATTCCCGGATGAGGGGCCAAGATAGCCCCTCACTCCCGTCACCCTCCCCGCCTCGGGGGACGCTCCAGGCTTTCCCCCTCCCGTGGCAACTTCAGCCCGTTCAACCGCCACGGGTGCCAAGGTTCAACACCGCAGCGACCGGAGGCTTTGAAAAATGTCCGCACATTCCCAGAAACACATGTCCGGACATCAAAAACTGCATCAAAACTGCAAACGTACCCAGGCGCAGGCCTTGGCGTGTTTCTCTCGCCAGGTTTCACATCCGAGGCTTTCACGCGGGGAAAGTAGTCTAAGGCACAACGTCGGGGTGACAAAAATAGGTTGCGCTCGACGACCTCATCACAAAGCCTCCTCAATTCGAGGGTACGAGGCACACGGCACAGACCGATCTTGACTGAATCTCTTGACTTGACTTCTTTACGGAACATTGCCCGCCTGCAGCCAGTGAAACTCCCCGAGTAGGAGCAGCCTCGATCGGCGCGACGAGCTCTACATGAGTGATCTTGTCCCATTCATCAGGGAGCCCTGGCCCTGGGGCAACCTTTTTTCTCCGTCTCAGCCTTCCGCACATCGTTCGCTTCCCCCTGAGGCCTCGAATTGATTCGGAATGGACATCGATCGTACTCTTCAATTCTAATTATTCCCTTTGGTTCACTTCATCCCGCCCA
Organism: Colletotrichum sp. SAR11_59; assembly: GCA_025328345.1. Taxonomy (NCBI): domain Eukaryota; kingdom Fungi; phylum Ascomycota; class Sordariomycetes; order Glomerellales; family Glomerellaceae; genus Colletotrichum; species Colletotrichum sp. SAR11_59. Next base: position 167,531 of record JAKMXC010000046.1, read on the forward strand.
GCCAACCAGGCCCAGTGTTCCAGGAAGCAAAGACGCCTGACCGCCGTAACAATGCGAGCATCCCATCTTCCGGGCCTCCCTCGTTTTACCATCCCATGATTTTGCTTTTCTCCCCTCTCTCCCCTTCGTCTGCCTCGACCACAAGTGTCGTCAGTGACGAGGAGATCAAAAGATTTCACCTCCCGACGGCAGGTCTGGTAGAAAGACACCATAGGGACTCTCTCTGCCCAAACCTGGTCGGGCCCCTCTCTCAACACACAGCTGTCTCTCCCCTGTTTTCCAATATGTGGCCAGCTGCACATCACTCTTGCCTCCTGGTTGTATAGGGCCCTAGTTCTCTGCCATCGCTCAAGCGTACGTGCGGGAGAGGTTGCGGAGGTACCAGTCCACCAGCTTGCGTCCGACCTTGGCCTCGGAGATGTGGATCAGGTCCTAAAATCGCGTGTTAGCTTTGCTGCCGTATGTGAGAATCGTGAACGTAGAGGGGTCTACTTACACCCTGCATGGCGTAGTCAAGGTCGCTAACGTTGACCAGGTCGCCATCCAGCAGGCTGCCGTCGGTCCAGCGGAGCTGCTTGGTGCGCTGCTTGTTGACGAGGAGCCAGGAGCGGAGCTCGTCGGGCTTGACCTCGAGGAAGCCGGCGAGCTTGTTGAGGTCCATGGTGGTGTAGAGGCGCAGGTAGGACTTAACGGTGGGGCTCATCATGTTGGTCTTGACCTCGTCCATGAAGATGGCGAGGTGGTGCTCGACGGGGTCGATGTTGGACTCCGGGTTGTCAAAGTCGGGGGGCACGGGGGAGATGAACTTGGGGCAGGCGGCGCGGAAGAGCTCCTCGAAGATGGGCAGGGACTCGGGGCCGCCGCGCTGGAGCTTGAGGAGCTGGTCGCCGTACTTCTCGCGCAGGGCGGAGTGGATGGTGTCGTCGAGGCGGGTGGGGTGGAAGGCGACGCAGATGGCGATGAGGGCGTACATTTGGTCGTTCTTCTTGGTGATGGAGTCGTACTGGGCGTTCTTCTGGAAGTTCTTGGTGCGGCTGACGTAGACCAGGATGTGGTTGAACATGCGGATGGCGTCGGCGTAGCGGTGCATCATCATGTAGGAGAAGCCGACGTAGTAGTACGTGGTGAAGTGGGCGGCCATGACGCGGGCGAACATGGCCTTCTTGTTGAGCTCGATGTCGTCGAGCGTCTTGAGGGCGAGGCTGAAGTCGCCGAGCAGGCAGTGGACGCGCAGCAGCCCGATGATGGAGAAGTAGCCGAGCATGCGGTACAGGTTCTTGGTGCCGTACTCGCCGGCGACGGCCATGGGGTCCTCGTTACGGCGCATGGCGGCCAGCTGCTCGGTGATCTGGGAGCGCTGGATGAGCGAGTAGAGGACGTTGAGGACCGAGTAGCAGCCCCAGGTGTTTGGGTTCTCCTTGAGGACCTGCATCTCCTCCTCGTTGGAGGCCTGGCGGGCGATGCGCATGCGGTACGAGGAGAAGGAGTTGAACTGGTAGATGAACTCGTCGATGACGTCCCAGGCCCAGTAGTACGAGGGCGGCTCGAGGTCGACGGGGCCCTCGGAGTTGAGGATGAAGTGGAAGAGCGAGCAGTAGCTGTCGTAGCTCTGGAACTTGACCTCGAGGGGCGCGGAGAAGTCGAGGGGCTGGGCGGCGGCGGCGAGACGCGACTGGATGTCGTCCGTCTGCTGGGCCATGGTCAGGCTGTTGACCTGCTCGAGGTCCTCGCCGATGATGCCATCCTCGTACTGGACCTGCTCCTTGTAGTCGTTGACGAGGGCCTCCTCCTCGACGTCGCTGTCGTCGTCCATGGTGCGGACGGGCCGCTCTCCGTTCTGGTAGCCGCTCATTTTTTTTTTGTGGTCGGTGTCGGTTCTATCCTTCTCCGGGTTCGTTACCTGGAAAAGAAAAGAACAGAAAGGAGGAAAGAAAAAAAAAGAGGAGGACGGCAAAATTGCTCGTCGTCTGTCGGCTCGCGGGGTGGTGGTTGAGGACAGGTAGGCGGTGCGGCGGTCGTTCTCGGAGCGATCGCTTGTCTCGTTCGGGGGAGGAGGAGGGAGGGTGGGAGTGGGGGTGGGCAAAATTTGATGTCCGCTCGCGATAACCTCAGCAAAATGCCCCCTCAATACGTGACCTTCTGCGGGATGTGTGTGGCCGTTCACTCACGGGAAAAAACGACAAGGTGCCAAAAACCCTAAGCGAATGGTACCGCTTCGGTAGAGCGATGGCGCTCGGATGATGCATAGGCGGGGCGAAGATGGTTATCCGGTGTTTTGGCGGGGTCGGCGGGGTAAATTTCGGGCGGCCATCGCTGAGGTAATTGCAACCAACGGTGACCAGTGCTGCTGCTGCTGCTGCTGCTGCTGCTGCTGCTGACGGGAGATCCGCCAGGACAAAGGCGGGCGAGAAAAAAAAAATGCATTAGATACATACACTGTACAACATCACTCATCGGCCATCGCAGGGGGGGCTGAGTTTGACTTGATACGTTCCAGTATCACACACATACCAATTGTCTGACCTTACCTGGCCTGCAGCAACGATAGAAAAGAGTCATCTTGCCCTGTGCCGTGCAGCCACACGTTCGAGAACATCAAAAGTGGCGAATCAGCTGTGTCTGCTGTGTTTCTTTGCGGCGGCCTATTAGTCACGGGCCTGGACCAATTAGTCGCTGGATTTCATCATCACTGCCATCCGGACGACTATCCTTGCTCAACGCCCAGTCGCATCGACTTTCACCGTGGTGCTTGTACACACGACGTTGGCATATACATACGGCGCCCGATTCTTCTCACTTCACTGTCTCGTCTCATTCACTCGGCATTGCTTTCTGTCTATAGATCTTTTTTGATACCCCAACCCCACCTTCAACCTCACTTCCGTACCTCATTTTTCTCAAATAACCACCGCCCAAAATGCCCGTAGTCACACCCGAGAAGCTGGCCAGCCTGCAAAGGCATGCGGCCGACGTCCGTAATGTACGTGAATCCCCCTTGGACATGGCCTTCGCGAATCCTTATGGCTGACCCTTGACATAGATCTGCATCCTGGCGCACGTCGATCATGGCAAGACCTCTCTCACAGACGCCCTCCTCGCCACGAACGGCATCATCTCACCCAAGCTCGCCGGCAAGATCCGTTACCTCGACTCCCGCCCGGACGAGCAGCTCCGCGGCATCACCATGGAGTCCTCCGCCATCTCCCTCTACTTCTCCATGCTCCGCCGCTCGGCCCCGGACGCGGACCCGGAGGCCAAGGAGTACCTCATCAACCTCATCGACTCGCCGGGCCACATCGACTTCAGCAGCGAGGTGTCCACGGCCTCGCGCCTGTGCGACGGTGCGGTCGTGCTCGTCGACGCCGTCGAGGGCGTCTGCAGCCAGACCGTCACCGTGCTGCGGCAGACCTGGACCGAGAAGCTCAAGCCGCTGCTCGTCATCAACAAGATCGACCGCCTCGTCACGGAGCTCAAGATGTCGCCCGGCGAGGCGTACACCCACCTCAGCAAGATCCTCGAGCAGGTCAACGCTGTGCTCGGCAGCTTCTTCCAGGGCGAGCGCATGGAAGAGGACCTTAACTGGAGGGAGCGCATGGACGAGCGTGTGCAGGCGGCGTCGTCCAAGGACACCGGGGCCGAGCAGATGACTGAGTCGGGCGAGCTGCAGTTCGAGGAGCGGGACGACGAGGATCTGTACTTTGCGCCGGAGAAGAACAACGTCATCTTCAGCAGCGCCATCGACGGCTGGGCGTTCACGGTCCGGCAGTTTGCAGGCCTATACCAGAAGAAGTTAGGCATCAAGAGGGATGTCATGGAGAAGGTCCTGTGGGGCAGCTTCTACCTCGATCCCAAGACGAAGAAGATCCTGGGCCAGAAGCATCTTAAGGGGAGAAATCTGAAGCCCATGTTTGTTCAGCTAGTCTTGGAGCCCATCTGGACGGTTTACCAGGCGACCGTCGGCGGTGATCACGGCAAGGGGGATCCGGTGCTGTTGGAGAAGATTACGAAGTCGCTGGGGCTCAGCATCCCGCCGCACATCATGCGCGCTAGAGATCCAAGACTGCTTCTGACGACGGTCTTTGCCTCCTGGCTGCCACTATCCACGGCCCTTCTCGTCTCCGTCGTCGAGTCGCTCCCCTCGCCACCTGCTGCGCAGGCAGAGAGACTTCCAGAGATGTTGGAGGATGTACCCGGCGCCGAGGCCATCAACGAGAAGATCAAGTCCGCCATGGTTTCATTCAAGACTGCCAAGGAGGACCCCGTGGTAGCGTATGTTTCCAAGATGGTATCCATCCCCGAGTCTGAACTGCCTCAGAACAAGCGCCGCGGCCAGCTCTCCGCCGACGAAGCCCGCGAGCTCGCCCGCAAGAAGCGCGCAGAAGCAGCACGCGCCCAGGCCGCGGCTACCAACGCCCAAAACGGCGTCAACGATCTCACGAAAGCGCTGGAAGAGGTTAACCTCGATGACTACACCCCGGAGAACGAGGAGAAGGAGGTCGACCCGGAGCACCTGATCGGCTTCGCGCGCATGTACTCTGGCACACTCACCGTTGGCGACTCCCTCTGGGTCATCCCGCCCAAATACTCCCCCGCCAACCCGGACGCCGAGCCCAAACCGGTCCAAATCACCGTCACCGCGCTGTACATGCTCATGGGCCGCCAGCTCGAGGCGCTCGAATCCGTCCCCGCTGGCGTCGTCTTCGGCATTGGCGGCCTCGAGGGCCACCTCCTCAAGAACGGCACGCTCTGCAGCACCCTTGACGGCGCCGTCAACCTCGCCGGCGTGGCCACCCTCGGCAAGCCCATCGTCCGCGTCGCCCTCGAGCCCGTCAACCCCGCCGACCTCGATAAGATGATCCACGGCCTGCGCCTGCTCGTCCAGTCCGACCCGTGCGCCGAATACGAGCAGCTCAGCTCCGGCGAGCACGTCATCCTCACCGCCGGCGAGCTGCACCTCGAGCGCTGCCTGACGGACCTCAAGGAGCGCTTCGCCCGCTGCGACATCCAGGCCGGCGCCCCCATCGTGCCCTACCGCGAGACCATCGTCCGCGCCGAGGAGATGCGCCCGCCCGCCAACAAGGACCTCGGCCGCGGCGTCGTCGTCGGCACCACGTCCTCCAAGCAGGTCTCCGTCCGCATCCAGGTCCGCCCCCTCCCCGCCGACGTGACCGACTTCCTCCTCAAGAACAGCGATGTCATCAAGCGCATGTACTCGGACCGCAAGGCCGCCGCCTCCGACGAGCCCGAGGCCGCCGCCGCAGAGGACAAGATCGAGGCCGACACCGACCTCTCCGCAGCAAAGACAATGTCCCTCGACGAGTTCAAGCAAAAGCTCCAAAAGGCCCTCGAGACAGGCCGCCACCGCGAGCCCTTCAAAGCCACAATCGACCGCATCGCAGCCTTCGGACCCCGCCGCACCGGCCCCAACCTCCTCATCGACTCCACCAAGGACGGCCTCCTCTCCAAGATCTTCTCCTCCGCCGCCGCCGGCACCGACGCCAACCCCGACGCTCCCTCCGCCCCGCTCGCAGACGAGGCCCTGCGTCCCTCCCACGTCGCCGACAAGATCCCCTACGCCTTCCAGCTCGCCACCGCCCAGGGGCCCCTCTGCCACGAGCCCGTCCAGGGCATCGCCGTCTTCCTCGAGGACGTGACCATCCACACCACCGACGACGACCCCAACCCGCTCGCCCGCGACCGCCTCCCCCGCCTCACGGGCGAGATCATCAAGACCTTCTCCGCCTCCCTCCGCTCCGGCATGCTCGACTGGTCCCCGCGCCTCATGCTCGCCATGTACTCCGTCGAGATCCAGGCCTCCACCGAGGTCCTCGGCCGCGTCTACGACGTCCTCACCCGCCGCCGCGGCCGCGTCCTCTCCGAGGCCATGAAGGAGGGCACCCCGTTCTTCACCATCCAGTCCGTCCTCCCCGTCGCCGAGTCGTTTGGGTTTGCCGACGAGATGCGCAAGCGCACCAGCGGCGCCGCCCAGCCCCAGCTCATCTTTGCCGGCTACGAGGTCCTCGACGAGGACCCCTTCTGGGTACCCTTCACCGAGGACGACCTCGAGGACCTCGGCGAGCTGGCCGACAAGGAGAACGTCGCCAAGCGGTACATGGACGGCGTGCGCAGGAAGAAGGGCTTGTTGGTCGAGGGCAGGAACGTGGCGCGTGACGCGGAGAAGCAGAAGACGTTGAAGAGGTAGAGAGACGAGTGTAGGCATTGTGAAAGAAATTAAAAGCACGGAGAATAGAATTCACGAGCGTTATGCATCATCGCACTTTGCAATCCCCGAGGCACCAAGGAAGTTTACGGTTTTAAATTTGCAACTTTTTGTATTCCCATTCAACACTATCATCTATTTCGCATCCAGCAAAAGCCCACCTCCTGAATTCCTTCTCGCAAACCCCTTCGTCCGATCATTCTCGTCACCTCAGAAGGGAAAAACATTAAACACCAACGAATTTTCCCCGCTCATCGTGTTCTTCGTGCAGTCTTTCTCAAATCGTCAGCTGGTAAAAGAAAACCTGGAAAGCATGGGGCGAGACATAAACGTCTCCGCCTTCAAAAACACAAGCTTGCTGAATTTGTGGTATCGAAGGAAGGAGACAAGAAAAGGGGGTGGAGGGGAGAGTGGGCAACCGTTTTAAAAGACAGGGGAAAAGGACTCATAAGCGTGCGTGTCTGGTAAGAATTCGAAGGAAGCTCTATTCGTAGCACTGCATCAGGGGGGGTCGGAGCCGAGACAAGAGATATTCGGAGGATCTGAAGAATGCGGCGAGAGAGAGGAGTAGTTTTAACTGGTGTTTGTGATTTGTGATTCCCTAATGCTCCTTCTTTTTTTATGTCACTAGGAGCAGAAAATCCCTTGTCGGATCGAGGATTTGTTGGCGAGTCGAGAGAGGAAAAAACCCATAGGCCGAACTTTTCTGAGCGCGACAGCAAGAAGGGGGAAACGAGACAACAAAGGAGAAAAAGATACGACGAAAAAAAAGACAACATTTGGTCATGACACCCCTTTCCCTTCCAACATCCATGAGCCCTTATTTTTTGTAACCACTTCGCAAACTCCGATGAATGCGTGCGAGCTGCGCGCCTTCTCCAGTCGTTGAGAGTCGAGGAGACTGTTCTTTTGTGTTGCCTCGCGGAGATACAATCCGAGCAAGGACCGTCGAGGGTGCTGAGTGTGTGAGAGTGAAAAGGAAAGTGTTTGGTTTTCTTCTCCTTCAGCAATCCGGATGAGCCAGGTTTCTTTCTTCGCGGGGGAGAAGAGCAAAAAATCAGGAAAAAGCGGAAGATCGTGGCCCCCCTCAAGCTCCGATGATGCGGTTCATGGCGTGAAGTCGTTCGTCAGAATCGTACGAGTCATCTGGGTATATGTGACGAGGAAACTCGTCTAGGCCCGGCATGCAGACAATTGGGCGCAGCTTATCCGCAATGAATGCGGCCTTTGCCCCATCATGTCCAACTGGACGCTGAAGGATAGTGGGAGGCGCATAAGCCCTCTAGGCAGTGCCGCGAGGGCCAACGTTGCGCCGGTTCTTGTTGGGAACCGTAGTCCAACCGTCCTCCTCAACAGGGGCCTCGTCGTCGGCGGCGGGGGCGGAGGGCTCACGAGCAGCAGGGCCACCGTTGGAGCGCGGGGGGCGGGCGTTGTCGCGAGCGTTGTCGAAACGGCCGCCGCGGGGACCGGCACCGCCACGACCACCACGGGGTCCAGTGGGAGCACCACGGGCACCTCCAGAAGACGCCGATCTCCAGCTGCTGGCCTCAGCGGCACGGGATGTCTTGGCCGCCTCGCGGGGCTCCTTGGGCTCCTTTGATCGGATAGGAACCTTCTGCTCGTCAGAGGCACCGTTCTCCTTGCTCTCTTCCTCCTTAGCGGCCTCGGGAGCCTCCTCGGCAGCCTGGGCAGCCTCCTCCGCGGCCTTAGCCTCCTGCTCGGCCTTCTCAGCAGCCTCCTTGGCAGCAGCCTCCTTGGCCAGGCGGCGCTCTTCCTTGGCCTTCTCATCGGCCTCCTTCTTCTCCTTCGCCTGCTGCTGCTTCTTCTCCTCGATCTCACGCTCCTTCGCGGCGGTATCGATAGGACGGGCAGCACCGAAGGGGCTGGCCTTGGAGTCAGTGCCGGAAGGGGAGAGAACATCGGGGGCTTCGGAAACGGTGCGCTTGGCGAGGTTCAGCCTGGGCGGCCAACGGGGGCGGCAGGGG